>JAOEGS010007760.1:37159-105597 GCA_025447755.1 Corythornis vintsioides
TATTTATGAAGTTATTTTTAATATTTAAATCAGATAATGAGATTAATACAATTGTTGAATTATATATTATTAAGTATCAGATAAGTTAATTTCAAAGATTCTAAAGATGCCTTAGTGGTGCATATTTTGCTATGACAGTTCTCTTCAAACAAAGCAAACTGGCTATGAAAGCCTTGGGTCAATCTCACTGGAGTGAAGTGTAAGAATTCACAGAAAAAAGCTCAAACTCAGAGGACTTAAAGAAGATCTTTAAAATGGAAAAGAAAGCAATAAGATGACAAAGCATGCAACTCTATTCAGGATGCTTAGATATCTAGCTAGTGTTTATTATATCACTTATGTAGTTTGCATTACATAGCAGACAAAACTGTCTTCTAGTAATGTTGGCAACACTATAGAACTAAGAAAACCTCCTCTTTATAGGTGTGCCAATGACAAAGGTGTGTGTCTTTCAGCAGAAAGCAGACTTTTATAGAACTTTATTTCAGGACAAAGTTATAGTCTCTCCAAATAAATTACACTTGTTTTTCCTTTGAATTCACGTACCTTCATCATAGAGCACCAGAAAGAAAATCATCAGATCCCAGAAAGTTTTTGAATCCTGTTGGCTTTCCTCTTCTCAAATTGATAGAAATTAGGCACTTATTGCACCTAATTTGCAGTAAGCAAATGCAATTTGAACATTATGGAATAAAAATTTGATCTATGCTGTACATAATATGCTGTATACAAGTAACCTGGGTAGGTGCTGAAGGTACATGGATCCAACAGCAAAGAACATAGGAGAAAATCAGCATTATGAACACCACCTTCTTCAACAAAATTTCCCTTTTTACTTTCACTCAAAGCAGAGAAATAAAGAACCAAAATGGTTCAGTAAATGAATTAAACAGTGTTAAATATGTTGCTTTCTAGTTCATTATAAATATTAATAACAGGTGAGGGTTTTTTAAGGCATAGTCATGTTATCTTTCATAAGCAGTAAACATTTTTAAAGTGAGGCAGCTACAGATTGACACTTTCACCTATCTGTGGGCATTTAAGTGAAGAATTTTATTTTTAGAGCTACTGAACTTACGCTTCTATTGATAACAAATGCACATTGCAGTGTCTTGGCACCTCAGAAAATAAGATGATTTAATGTAAATGCTTATATGTGAATTAATGTCTAACTTGAAGTCTGGCAAAGATGTTGGCTTTGTTGTGTAAGAACATTTGACATGAATACGTAATAATAAACTTACAGTATTTTTTCAATGAAAAAAATACTGATCTATTTGTAATATTCTTCTCCACATTTCCCAGTATTTTGTGTAAAACATAAGAAAATATATCTTGATCACTAGATCTTGATTAGCACAATTTAGAATCAAACCATGAAGTTGCAAATTTCCCTATTTCAGCTGGACAATTCCAGATTCCACTTGCCTGACTTTCAAACAAGGAAAGGAAAACATTCTCTAAGATAAAGAATGCTTTATTGCCTTAAATCTGATTTTCTTTTAAAACAGTGTATTATTTCATGTGTGGGATTTTTTTGAAGTCTATCAAAAATCTGAATCCCACTCAGATTACTTATGATAGAGCTAGAAAGAAGCCATTTATTTGTGTTGGCAGTGATAACTGAAGACCATATTGTCACACAGACTTGGCTTTTTCTCTGGGTCAATCATCTGAAATCCACAGGGTATTAAAACTTTGTCCAAATAGAAAAAAAAAATGAAATGGGTCTGTAGGCAAAAGGCTTAACTCATAAGCACCACTGACACTTCCTAGGACCAATGGAGGAACTAATTTTTAGCAAGTTAATTGAAAGCAATATGGAGCTTAACCCTTCCTAAATATTAAAGCCTAAGGAAAGAGAGCACATGGTCATTTCTCTCATTGTACCAGGACAAGTACATTCATAAGCCTTGTACTCCTGGGATACAAAGCTCAGGAACCCCATTTTTGATAGCTGATTACTAAGGGAAACTTGAACAAAAAGGCAAGACAGGACCCATGCCTATCCTCACTGAAAGAGAGAAGAAACAGACTGGTCTAGAGAAAGTAATGTGTGTTCAGAAGTGTTACCTCAAATATAGATACCTACTGAATGCACAAAATACAGAAAAGCTGAGATCAGACAATAGTTTTATATACAATAATTTTCCTTAAAGTGTTCTAATTATTTGGCATTTGCAAGGGGTACAGTGTCTGTAATTCAGAAGTATTTCTTCTTAATGTATGCCCCATTTGCTTGACAAAATCTCCTAGGTGGGCACCTAGAACAGGGAAGAGTTACTTGTCTCTTATCAAACCTGGTGTGTCCTAAAACTTTAGTGACAGAATCATAGAATCACAGAATGATTTGGCTGGAAGAGACCTTCAAGATCATCAAGTCCAGCCATTAACCCTACACTGCTAGTGTCCCTAAACCAGAATATTACCCTGCAAACTGATAAACAAGACTTTGTGGATATGTTGCTGAGATTGTAGTGGCATAGTACAAAACATCTGCAGTGTGAGTAGAAAAGGCAGTTGAGAAAGAGGAGAAATTCCTTTACATGCATACATCAATATGTTTCATATGTCACCTTCGCACTACGTTTGCTTCAAGGACTATATAAAAATTGCCCTGATTTATTTCAAAACAGTTGTGGTACTTTTGCACCTTAACATTATGGATTAAAGATAAACATGATTTCATGGTGACAAATACCACTGTTTGGCATTAGCATAGCTGCAGAGTGGTATTTCATGCTGATGAACTATGGCATTTAATGGAGTATGGCAGCACACAGGTTAAGAGAACAGAATGGAAAACACACCACATCACTTCAATAATACAAAAACTTACTGGATTACAAATATCTCCTTGCGTCTAAAGAAAAATGAAGAGTATCTGGAAGTAAAATCCATCAATATTTTAGTATACAAGCAAAATTAGTACTATTCTTATTCAGCTAACAGATTGGAAACAAGTCTCTTTTGAAGATGCATCAAGATCATTTATAGAAGTCACAGTTATCACAGGCTCTCACAGGCTCTGTCTTCAAAGGTTATTTTCCCCTGTATTAGCAGGTACCAAACAACACTGTCTGAATGACATGTACCCCACACAGAACATACCACATCCATTACATCGATGATTTCCAGATGATTCATAGTATGTTTTTTCATCTGTCACAAGCAGCCATTCCTGTGTGCACTGTCTCCAACAGGTTTGTACATGCAATCAACTTACCCTGTACCACACACATAGACATATACACACTCAAACAAATTAGGTCAAGAGCTACAACCTTTCATCTTCCAGCTATTCCTAGTCTGCAACAGTAGGATGCCTGACTGCTAGGGGATGACTATTTTAGGCTTCTCATCTTTAAGGAGACTGCCTACCACAGTGTTTCATCTGTGACACAGCAGGGAAAATACAGCAGGTAAAAAAATGCTCTTTTAATATTTCTCTGTTGAATGTCTTATATTATTGAGAATCATAATTATATTTATTCAGCAAATAATATCTGACTACCTCTGGCAGTCAGAAAGAGCAGCTTTCCTTCTGATAAATATCTGTGACAAGATTTTTTTGTCAGACAGAAAATATGAATAACCTGGAATTACTGCATGCACCTTAAAGGACTAAATGTCTGGACAGCCAGTGTGCTCAGCTGCACGAAGACCTAGATGTTATGCAAATCCCGTTGTGAAAAAAAATGTTTTCTAAAGCATGTCAATTAAACAATGACAGATTTGTTATTGAATTAGTTGACTGTGACTTCTGTGAGTTTGACCCTTTCAAAGGGCTTATGTAGGTTTGCAGTCCACATAAAACATTTGGCCATTCAAAAAACTCAGAAATGCTGCATGTTTAAAAATATGTAGGCTTTTTTTTTTTTTTCCAACACAATTAAACGGTGATTTGCACTTAGATCTTTATCTCACTGTAGAAAGAGTTGAAGATTAAGTGATTTTTCTAAAAGCTAATGAGAAGTGTCTTGAGGATGGAGGTCATTCTTTGAAAGAGGATCTCAGTGACCTGTGTAAATAAGAACACCACAAACACTTCCAAACAAGCAAAGGTCAGAAAGGGGTCATGGCTAGAGCCCCTTTGGACTACTGTTTTGCCTAAGGAGTATGCTTACCGTGTAAATCTCTCATCCTTCAGCTCCAGGTCTGCCACTGTGATCAACTGATCCAGCTTGAACTTAGTGTCAATAATTTCAGCATCTCGTGGGGAGTATGTGCCTCCCTCTCTTTGCCTTTGCCGAATTCTAAACAGAAAATAGTAAAAATAAAACTTGCAAAAGATTTAAGGGTACACATGTCAAATTTTTCATTAGACAGGATGAAAGTAAGAAATGGTTGCTGGGTTTCCCTCCTTGGCCTTTATTCTGCTCTCCCTGCCAACACTGTAATTTATTAAAATCCAGCAGGTAGTTTGTCTAAAATTCTTTGTTTCAATGTATTTAACAGATACATTTATTAGTAAGATGGAAACAGAATTTTGAGTATTTAATATCAAGTTGTCAATAGGGTTAGCCATCATATTAACCAGTCAGCTGACACTCTGATCTCTATCCTCAAGTCAACAGAGAAGTGGCCTGAAAGGGAAATATAGGTTCTGATTTGCCCTCTAGAGAAGTTGTATTTTCTCCTTCATCAATGGACATTAAAAAAGCCTTTGTGAATCCCTTCCTAAATTTCTATATAAACAACAACAACAAAACCAAACAAAACCAAAACAAAAAAGTGACAAAAACACAACAAAAAAACCCAAACAAAACCCATAAAACAAGCAAACAAAAATAATGGGAAAAAAAAAGGAAATTCAATAAATTTTGAAATGACAGACTAGATCCATTTATAGGGCTGGCTTTTGAGTGCTTTCATATCCAGTATGTCAAGGATACATAAACTCACCTTGCAAAAGCATATACTGCTGCCACCAGAAGAACAACTGAAAGTATACACAAAGTAACAGAAAGGATAACTTCCACAGATCTCCCTGACAGTCCTTCACCTGCAAAACAAAGTGGAAATCTAATATTTGAGACTCATTACAGTTTTTACTCTTCTAACAGGGTAAAACAATGAAAAATGAGAGACAGACACTCCTTTGCTCTGTACAACTGCATTCGTTTTGTGTCAGACAAAGGCCTGGAAATAAAGGAAATAAAAACATCACAAAACAAGAAACTAATTACGAAAAGGTTCCTAAAAATTGCTGATCTATGTCATACATAATGTCAATCATATACATCAATGGCTTTTTATCCAGCCACCCCCTGATGCTTTTCTGTTTTACCTACTGAAGGTAGGTCTACACTGCAGTAACATCTGTCTGAACACCAGCCCAAGCTGAGCTGCTTCTTCCATCTGTGTGCAGCTGAGGACAAGCAACCTGCTCTAACAGCCAGGAGCACTCATACTCCTGAAGTAGGAAAGGAAGAGCCACAACTCTAAGGCCACGAGGCTTCCAGACATCACTCACAGGCACAAAATAAAATATGCTTGTTTGGATATGCTCTCATCAGGTGCTGAGGGAAGCCACCTAATGATCTGATTTGGACTTTCTGGATTAATCTGGCTCACTGAACATTTATTGACTCATGCTCCTTATTTCTGTGGGAATTGTTAATATTGTTAGGAATAATTACCAGCAGGTCAAAAGAAATCATAAAGGCCTCCATGATAAAAAGGCAAAGGTGAAGGTATTCTAATCAGTCCTTCCAGGTCAGACTGAAGGCTCATTCACAGACTGATAAACCATTTTCTGACATATGCTGACATTCACCTCCACTTGCTGATCCACTGTAGAAAATCTAGTTCTTGTCCAGCCTCTGGGAAGGGCAGAAAAATATTCTGCTTCCTGCCATATGAAACTGAAAATTCTCACTCAAGGGACAACATTCTCCCAAAGACACACTGAGAAGCACTGAAATCTTGGCTTCATTTCTTTCAAAAAGACCCAATTTTTGGATTAGAGTATATTGCAAATTATCTGGACTGCTTGCATATTGGAGAACAAGATTAAATTCAAATGATCGTAATTTATCTAAGAAACCATCTTAAACCAGTGGGATGAAATTTTGTAAGGTCAAGTGGATGGTTCTACATGTAGGCAGGAATAATCAGCTTCAATAATACAGCATAGTAAACTAGGTTAGGTATAATTCTATCACAAGAAAGTGTGAGATTGTTGTAGACTGAAGCCACCATGAATAAGCAATATCATGTCTGAGACTGTCAACAGAACTAAGTATAGTTCACAAAACATCTGAAATAATTCTTCAACTGCATTAGTAAAGTTTCAGATGCAACACTGCATCTTACTTACAAGGTAAAAGCAATTTAGACCAGGGAAAGAAAACAGAAAAGAGAAGTATATATAAAAAAATGTTACAAGGAGAAAAGGAATTAAAACGTCCCTGCCACTTACTGATCTCTGTAATAATAAACAAATGTTAGCAATGTGGAAAAAGGACAGAAGCATCTCCAGAAGAATGTTTAAAACAGTTGTATCTATTTTGCACTAAACAATTAAGTAAATGTTAAACCCTACAGTTAACATTAGTCCAAACAATGCTGATGTTATTAAGAAAAACAGTTCTGGCAGACACCTACCAAGAATTAAAAAAACCCCCAAATATATTCTCCTATTTCTTTACAATCTGCAAGGACTACAGACATCCGTAGAGATGATAATGAGCAAGGAAAAGGAGACAAAACAGAAAATGTTGTATAATTCTGAGGTTCTGCACTCAATATGTGATGATAACAAACTGCAATAATAAAATATCATGAATTTCTATACCCTGTTTTGCTTAATTCCTCTTTCATCAGCTCTGTATTTCACCTGGGAAAAGTCTACACTTAGACAGGACTATCAGCTGCTCCACAATGATTTGCTGAACTGTCTACCAGAGTTTATGAAAAGCTTATAAGCTGCCTTGATGTATTAGAATTTAAACAGTAGTTGTCACTGCATCTTAATCATCTCATGGAAAAACACTGACCTTTTGTTGCAGTATGGATGTTACTTTTGCAATGTCAGTCATGGGCTATGAGGAAGAAACTCCACTTCTCCAGCTCAAGAGGAGAGCTGTGGTACTCCAAGTATGGTTGAGTGGGAGAATCATATTAAAAAGTACCCTTTACTATAATTAAAAAATTATTATTGCAGCTGCGTATTTCAATAATTTCTCCTTCTGTGCTTCTCCCTATCAAAACTCCTAGAAGTTTAATAAAAGGATCTGATGTCTATCAAAGAACTCACAGGTTTTCTGTAATTTTTCTGCTTCAGACATATTTAACATGCAGTATTAAATAGCACAGCTACATGGTTAGCTTTCTGGTTTTACAGATCAAAGACCTACCTATTCTGTAGGTAAATTTAGAATCCAAAATAAAGTAGTGACAGTGAACTGTCATGAATACCTCTGCCAATTTGCAAATTAGTGTTTTTATTTACTAAAATGAAAGTGTAAGGTTGGAAAACACAGATTCCAGTGATTATTACAAAAGAAAATAATTGGTTTCAAAGTAAGTTGCAGTTCTGAAATCAGGCAACATAAATTTCTTCTTAAAAGATGCTGCTATTACAAGTAGAATAGAAGTAATTGGTCACAGAGTTACCTGAGAGCTACCAATCTTTCTGGTATGTCTTCTGGTTTCAGCAAGTCTGAAATTCATATAACCATAGCATGTGCTATAAGGAAACACTTGGGCAAGGTTGCTCAGAAAGTGTGTCCGTAAAAATCAAACTTCCTTTATTCACTTAAGATTATTTTAGTAATGGCACTGCCAGTGCTATATCTTCAAGGCAACTCAATAGCAGTTTCTGCATCCCTTGTGATACAGACTTCCCAACACTTGTGAAAAGGCATAGAAGGAACTTTTATTTATCTGTTCCACTGAAGTTTTGTTTCTTGCTGGATAGCCTTTAAAATTTAAAAGTTAAGTTACATATAAAGACAACTTTCGTGTTGCACTTTCCAAAACATTCAGGGCCAGAGAAATAGTGCCAGATCCTTTCAGAATATTCAGGTAGTGAATTAGCATTTCAGGATCCTCAGTATCAGATCATGTAACGAATTTCTAACATAGATTAGATGAATAAGGGAGCTCATATCACAGAAGATGAATGCCAAATGAAAAATATGTGCCCACTAAAATTCTTCTGGACACTCATCCAGTTGTCTTGGGATCCCTTTTCAGAAAGTCAGGGCTAATGCTTAGCTAAGTAAGTTTTGGCTTACCAAAATATTGAAAGAACTTTACAGATCTTATTGCGATCTGCTGCAAGAGTCCTCATTCCCAATTTTGGGGGTAGATCAAGACTGCCATGGAAGAATTCATGCTGGATTTAAGACCCTGTAACAGCTGGCCTATTAGGCAATGACATTAGAACCAGATGGATTCTTTTAGACAATATTAATGTATTAATTAATATGGAACCTCATCTGTATCTAAAGGATGAAGGGCTAAAGGGTCATGTCCTCAGATGAGCTGCCACTAGAAGGAATAAACTTCAGCCAGGAGATTTCCTACACTAGGATCACTGCAACAGAATCATAGAATAGTTTACATTGGAAAAGACCCTTAATATCATCAGATCCAACAGTTAACCCAGCACTGCCAAGTCCACCACTAAACCATGTCTCTAAGCACCATGTCTATACATCTTTTACATACTCCTGGGCAGCCTGTTCCAGTGCTTTACTACCCTTTTGGTAAAGGAAATTTTTTTAATAGCCAACCTAAACCTCCCCTGGTACAACCTGAGGACATTTCCTCCTGTCCTATAGCTTGTTACCTGGCCAAAGAGACCAACACCCACCTTGTTACAACCTGTTTTCAGGTAGCTGTAGAGAGCAATAAGGTCTCCCCTGAGCCTCCTTTTCTCCAGGCTAAACAACCCCAGATCCCTCAGCCATTCCTTGAAAGTCTTGCTTAGATCCTTCACCAACTTTGTTGCTCTTCTTTGGACCTACACCTCAATGTCCTTCTTGTAGTGAGTGACCCAAAACTGAACAAATTATTTGAGTTACGGCATCACCAGTGCCAAGTACAGAGGGATAATTGATTCCTTAGTCTTGCTTGCCACACTGTTTCTAATACAAGCCAGGATGCTAGTTGCTGCCTTGGCCACCTAGGCATTCTGCTGTCTTACATGTAGCTGAATGTTGACAAACACCTCCAGGTCCTTTTCTTCCAGGCAGCTTTCCAGCCACACTTGCCCAGCCTGTAGCAGTGCATGGAGCTATTTTCACCCAAGTGCAGGACATGGCTTTGTTGAATCTCATACAATTAGCTTTGGCCCAATGATCCAACCTGTCCAATCCCTCTGTATATTGAGGCTCAAGTAGCTCTACATTCCTGCCCAACGTGGTGTTTCAAACTTTCTGAAGGTGCCCTCAATCCCCTTGTCCAGACAATTGATAAAGATATTAAATAGAACTGGCCTCAATACTGAGCCCTGAGGAACACCACTTGTGCTTGGTCACCACTTGGATTCACCTCCTCTATTCACCACAACCCTTTGGGCTGGGCCATCCATACATTATTTTACCCAGAGTATGCAATAGTAGCTCTGTATCTGATACAGAGGGAAACTGCAAAAGCAGTATCACTTCTGGCAGCTCACCAGTCAAGAAGAACTATCCTGGCAAAATAGTATTTGTACTGATATAACAATCTCTGCTAAAGAACTTCGTTAATATTGCTTCTTTAGTTAGCAGTCCAGGCTGAGGTAAGACATCATGACAACCTCAAAAGGATTTACAAGGACTGGATATGTTTCCACAGCTATTCTGGTTAAGCTAGGTCCAATAAAAATAGCAATTATTTACTTCAGGGAAACAACTGTACTAAAAAGAAACATGGAATAGTCTAGCTTCTTTGGAAAACATAAATACTTTAGTAAAGGACACTCTCCTTACCTAATGTTTTGACAGGGTCAGAATAGTCAGAATCTGTAAACTGTCCTTTAATGTTAGTTGCTCTGAACTTAAATCTGTGAAATAAAACCAAGAAGACTAATGAAATGAAAGTTTATGTTCATTTTGTTAAATATTATTTCACTTAGAAAAGGAAAACTATTTTTCAGTTTTAGTATAATATAAGCTGGAATCTCCTAAAGTGATGTTATGACAGACATCAAGGACTCACAGTCTCAATATCTTAACTGTATAATAAAACTATATTAATTATTTATCTTGAATTTGGGTTTATTTAATTTAAGGACTCAGTCACTTCAGGTGACTTTTGTTACCTGAAGCTTTTTTTTTTTTTTTTTTTTAATATCTCCCATATTTATGCTCAGCCAAAAAAATTAAAATTAGAGACACATAAAGATCATTTCAGCCTCCACCTTTTCATAATTGAGCTACACATGCTCTATGTTTGTATACATGTATATTTCACTTAAATCTTTCTCAGAAAAACACAGAACAAATGTACTTACAGGTACTGCTTTCTTGGCTTCAGTGGGCCATTACATATTTTGTCATGACTGCCTGGTATCATACATGAAGTATCAGCACCTATGACATAGATCTCTTCTTTGCCACTCTGATCTTCTTTTCCTTCTACACATGGTGGGTTTGGAAAACCTTCATTTGTAAAATATGGCCTTGGTCTGTTGAAGTAGGCATCATACCACTTAGTAACATTGCCATCATGCTGAGCTGTTGTCAAAAAAGAAATAATCAGACACAAATTACATTACAACCAGATTGTACTTAAAGAAGTTAAGTACAGAATTAATTTTTTTATGACCTTAGTTTGCTGTCGGTGCCTTTTCCATCACTAAGTCTATATAATTGTATTTGAACTTGAACCCTGAACCCTTACTCTAAAGACAGTGAAGACTGTTTCATGAATGAGTAAAGATTGTTTCATAAAAGAAATTACTACATTTCCAGCAGTGAACTGTACCCAGAAACTCAGGAGAAAAGTTTTCAAAATGTTGCTTAGCAGGGTATTTACATCTCTATCTGTTCAAGAGAATCTTCACAGCAATAGCTATGAAGTAAATGTCTGTAGAGTTAGTGTTAAAATGCAAGATTCAGAAATAGATGAGAGCCCTAATGTGAATTCTTTACTTCTAGGCTTTGAAAGCAAGCAAAACAAGGTAATTAACTACCTGGAATTTGTCCTTCTTAGGTAAAGTAAGACTGACCATAAGATACCCTATCATGAAACACCCACTTGCACTGGTGGGTAGTTACTCAAAGGAGTATCATGGCACCATTTGTATGAGTAAATACTCATCACTCCATACAAGGGAATACACATTCTAACCCACAGTCTACAGAATGGATATATATAAATCCCTCTACCCCCGTTATGAAATGGAAATATCAACTGCACATGACTTCATTCCTTTATAGACAACACTAATAGCAACAGAAGAATAATCTTGGAAAAAAGAAATTTTCCAATGCATTTACCTTTCTCTAATGCCAAATGCTGTGGGTTGTTTTTGTTTTTTTTGTTTTGTTTTGTTTTGGGTTCTTTTTAAGAAACAGGAAATAAAGATATATAAAGATAACTATAGGGCCAGAAAAATACTGGTGACTTCAAACAGCATGGATGACTCTTTATTGTCAAGTGTTTCCAAAATACCCACCCACAGATATTGTGAAAGACACTTCACTTTTTCACAAACATCCTGAAAATAAAGAAATAAATAACCCTGTAAACATTTTTCCAAAGAACATAACATTCTACCTCCAGCTTCCACAACAAGAACTTGTATCTTCTTGATAGGGCCATGATCATCACTGTAATAACATACTGGCATTCTGATAGTAATGGTTGTAGCTGTGACAAGTAACGCCCCACTGGTATCATAAACTGGTGCTGGTTTCTTTTTAGGTCGTGGTGGTTCTGTTTTCAAACAAAGATATACCACAGATTTTTGTTCTAAAATGTTTTCACTACAAATAGTTTGGTCAGGCACATAGCTGAGTTACACAAGACAGATCTTCAGCATAATTTTAGGGACAACGTAATGATCTACTTAATTCCCTAAGCCTCTAAAACTGTATCCTGATAAATACCTCTGCATATCAGTTTTCAATTAAAAGAGAAAACAATAGAAAGACTAAGCCTTAGTTCTTCAATTAATGATGGTATTTTTTCCACTACTGTGATATGGCATAATTATCTCTGTCTGTGTGATATTCTTCTAAGCTGTTTGCTGATGGCAATTAAAATACAACAATTACTTCACTGAGTCAGCACATGGTTTACAGTATCATTCAGATACAAACAGCAAATGATCAGTAATAAACAGCACAACTGAGCTCTGCAGTTGAAGGCTATCAGTTGTCTTCCTGTTCTTATGCTATGCAGCCTCTCAAAAACAAAGACAAAGCTGAGTACTCACAGGTAGAACAGCAAATTCTTCAGTATTTACAGAGATTTCAGCTATAGGATGCTTTATGAGACATACCTTTGATATCCATGGTTATTTTCAATTGAATTTTTGGTCCTGCACCAGCACCATTAATTGCATACACCTTAAAAAACAAATACTTGTTTTAGTGAGTGTTTGTAACTGCTTCAAATTGGTCAAATTTGGATATATTTGAAGCAACAATGAATGCTGAATCTCTGATTATTTGAAAGGACTTAACACACAAACTTCTAACAGGCTCCCCCTGCAGAACTGGACCTTTCATCTGAGCCAAATGAGCAATGTAAGAAATGGAATCAGAAGCAAGAGTTAGTCTTGCATGTGTGATGATATGTCACAGGCTGCTTCACTAGCATATGTATCTATGGTCCAGAGCACAGAGCTAGGCATCAGTGATGTGTCCTTGTGTCCTGCTCCCATTCACTCCACCCTCTTCATTGCTCCCCTCATTCCTCAGCCTCTCTCTTCACACCCCAGCTAACATTCTCAGCATGAAAATCTCATTCAGCCTAGGTTTGTGTTGCTTATTTAAATTTATCTCTCATTCACATCAAAGAAAGAATCCAGAGAAAAATGATCAGTTCTTACGCTGACATTATATGTGTGTCCTCCTTTGAGTCCTTCTATCATGGCAGTGACTGACTGATCTGTTTTATCAATGACACTAAGGTTGTGGATCTGGATGGCAGCAGGGTCATCTTCATTGTAAAACATAGCTTGGTACACCTGAATATTTCCATTTGGTTCAGATGGAGGCACAAATGTTACTTGGAACTTGGTTACTTCGTCTGGTATCTTCTGAAATGTTATGTTGTTAGGTGGGTCTTCAGGCACTGAAACAAGTATTTCAATGATCCAGTATTTCAATTAACCACTTTACTACTATTACTATTAGAGTGAACTTTGAAAAATTACAAATTACATTTTTGCATATCAGTATTATTTCATTGGTATTTTCTGGTTTTATTAAAAATATCTAGTTACTGCATATCCAAACATTTACAAATAAATAAAAATATTTAGTGAAACCCTATTCTTAATGATAGCCTCTAATTTTACAAAAATTAAAAATAATTATTAGATAACCCTCAGCACCCTCTACTCATGAAAGTTTCTTCTGATTTTCTGCTCAGAAGGCTGAAGGCATCATTATATCATGAAATATATCTGGGGTAAACAAACCCTTGCATGAGTTGACAAGCAAGAAGCAAGTGTTAGTCTTGAGTATCCCTTTCTGAAAGCCTCCTGTCAACAGCAGGCTCCCTCCCAACATATAAACAAGTAACTCTGCTCCTAAGAGTGTCTGCTTATCCCAGTTAACTCTTTAGGAAAAAAACACTGGCTGCTGACCAGACACAAAAACACAGTATGTATTTTTCTCAAAGACAGGTTTTTGTCAAATGCTTATTCCAGTAGCTTATTCTCAAGACAGCAAAAATATAAATCATTTTCCCAATGTCCCTATCTGAAAGAAAAGGCTGTAACATTTTTTCCAGCTAAATATTTATTGCTCTCAGCAGACAAGCATGTATTGTGACCTCTACATTGTAAAATCAAGCAACTGAGGGTAAACAGATTCCCTCAGCCAATGATTTATATGCAGCTGTCATACCTTCCAGGTTTTTTACACTAACCAACAAATGCTAACTCAGGTTTCTCTGGAGTGAGTCTGTGTAAACTGGTCCTAACTCAGCCATATGCTAGACTGTACCAACCAGAAGAGACAAGATAAGATGGAAAAAATAACCATTGCTCTCTAAGGTTACTGCACCACCTCATCTATCACTTTTTTACATAAGAGAAAGGGATACCGAAAAAAGATGACTAACAGGACAGACCTAGCTACCACCTAATTTAATCTTTATCAATTTTTCCACAGTAAAAGATCATATCAAACTCCAGGGATATATACAGGTCATAAAATCCTTAGAATTTATCATTTTAAAGGCATTAGAGAGATATTTACACACACTCAGATCATATCATAAGGGACGCTGGATTTTCATGCATCAAAGGAAAGATAAATTATAAATACAATCACTGTGGAGTATTCCTAAATCTGAAATGAACCTGTGTATATCTCTAAAAAAAGCTGACCTGCAGCTGGCCTCACTAGAGATAAGGCAATTGTAGTTTACACACATAGGATAATTAGTTTGAATAAAAACACCCACTTCAATATCATCCCTTCTTTACACACTTTCATTATATGCACACACTAAAACATATAGGACCTCTCCAAATAGCTGTATCTCATACACCCATATTTTACATGAAGCAAGTTCTCTCTATTACCAACTTTTTTTTTGCTGTCACCTTTTT
This sequence comes from Corythornis vintsioides, assembly GCA_025447755.1. Taxonomy (NCBI): domain Eukaryota; kingdom Metazoa; phylum Chordata; class Aves; order Coraciiformes; family Alcedinidae; genus Corythornis; species Corythornis vintsioides. The sequence continues at coordinate 51,891 of JAOEGS010007760.1, forward strand.
AAATATTAAAGAAAAAACACCATGAGGACAAACATGCATTTTAAGTGTACCATGTGTTAAAAATTCTCCTTTATTTATCAGATGAGAGAAAAACTGCAAAGTTTGTTCCATATAAATTAGAGAAAAATACAAACCTGCTTCAAAAGTGGAGACAATTACTGGAGAACTAGCCTTGCCTTCAAGGAATGCAGCATTAACATCCCCCGTAAAGGCAATGATTACTACAGAATACCTTGTAAATGCTTTCAAATCAGAAATTTCTAAGACTTTATTCTCATCATTTGTCTTCATAAATTGAGCTTTATAATTGTCATTATCTACCTGTAAAAAAAAATAAATTTATTACAAGACTTGAAACATCCAAAAGCAGGATATTATTTTAACAACTTAACTTTTAACATGAACCAACTGGTAGAACAGGGCAGCTGTAGTGACCTGAAATGGAAATCAAACTAGGCAAAGATCCAAAAGGTGAGCAGATATAAAATTGTTTGGAATTGAAAAGAAAAGGAGAAAAAAAACAAGTGGAATTTGGTACAATGTTACAATAACACTGCACAAAGTGCAGTTCCCCTTGGGATATATTAATTAGCAGCACTACTTACAAGACAGTGGGGAGAGAGTATTGTCACTAGAAAAGCTGGAAAGCAGAAATAATTTGGGCTCAATCTAGAAAATGCAATATGGCAGAAGACATAAAATTCAAGATATAAAAAAGGATGTTACTAAGTTGAGGACAACCCATTGTTTCTAGTGTTCATGGAAATGGAAATAGAAATTTTATTTGCACAAAAAAATGAATGGAATTTAAAATTACAAACACTGCAATGATATACCTAAATATGCAACTAAAACTATGAATATAAGGTTAGTTAAAAACCAGAATAATCTATTGAAGGTTGCTTAGCAATTTCCACCACTGAACATTTTTAAGAATAAGGCAATGAATTATTTTTGACGAAGATTTTAGGTATAAATTTTTTCTTTGTTAGAGCAGGATAAAGACTGGATTTCTTCTTGGGATCCCCATCTTCCGTATATCTCAAATAATGTGTAGTCCTGTAGCAAAATCTACATGCTGGACTTTACATCCAATTAATATCTTATAATGTTAGCTTAAAAAAGGAGAAAAAGGAAAAATCAGGAGCTTTCTTGTGTTTGATCAAGTATCATTTACAAAATGCTTTTTATGTCTATTCCCACTTCTTCAGTTAATGATTTCATTATTGTTTCTTCAGTGTGTAATTCGAAAAGAGGATTAGGTAGCTGTACAGTAGTTTTCCCACTGGATGAAATCTGTATTAAATGCAGCTGCTAAAACATTAGAATAGTTCAAGCATACCTTTTATTTGACAGATATGCATCTCTCCCCACTGAGAATTAACCTGAACTAAACTTTCTGATGGACTAAACAGACATTCATTTCCTGGGATGGCCATCAAGGGCCAAAACACTTTTTCCTATCTGACTATCAAAAATCTGGCATATAAATATTTACACAAGAGCTAAAATACAATCACAGCACTACATCATTAAAAGGTTTCTATTCTTCCTGAAGTGTACTGGTTCAGTACCATTTTCCTTATTTGTTTTCAGAAATATTTGATTCAGGACTACTTCTGATTATTGTAGGCAGCAAAACAAACTAAATATAACTTGGATGAATAACAACAAGGGAGTACTTTTTAGTTTTTGTGATCTATAAGACTGAAAGGAACATCCTGGCAATTTAAAGAGAACCCTATAACATTCATTAATGAATATTAATTAGTACCTTTTAAGGACTTTACAGTGTAGAAATCTGAAATTATTCTATTCTGTGAGCTTGCTTTTACAAATCCTTAAAGATACTCAGTTGAGAATGAAAACTAGTTATACATAAAGGAAGTTTATGGAATTCATAGTATACATAAAAAGTTTCCCACTGGGACAGTAAAATATATACTCAAATTTTCACTGAAAAAGATTGTGACAGGTTTATTGGCCTTTAAGAAGGAATAGATGTGTCTACTAAGGTGATTATCTACAGAACTGACACGAATCATTAGACAGACAACATCTGATTACAAAGAAACCCTAAAAATAAAGCTAGATATCCAAAATATATTAAAAAAAAAAAAAAAGCACAAAACCACTTTGTATAAAAAACCCCAAAGTCCACTGCAAACTGAACATTTAAAGCAGGTTTTAAAGTTCTTTCCAATGGCTAGAAGGCTCACATTAAAGATTTCATAGTTCATCCTGCTTTATTATAACTTACATTGATAAGGTGTTTATAACATTTTCATAGTATAGAATCAGATGACAATTTTTTATAATTCAGAATTATCAGGCAGAGGAGAAAATGTTTAAATACAGATTGATTAAATATTACACACATACACAGAAAAATTAAGTTTTGAAAATGGAAAGTTTTATCAAAAGTAGGAATTTTTTTTTCTTCTGATGCACTAAAATGCTGTTTAGTCAAAAGTGACAGGAACTTTTCGTAAGGAAAAATTCTTGTTTAGATAGAGAAAAAAAAAAATTGTTATCTATTTACCCAATGGGCCAAGGAACCATTTCATTTCTGTTAGTATTCTCCTTATTGCACACCCTTCATCCTGTCATACTACTGCTGTGCTATGTTCAGAACTGAACAGACTGCACTCTACATATTGTACAATGAAGTTAGAGGAAAACATCAGGACTACACATTACTCTCCCTTGTAACTTTGGTGAGGAGCTAAAAAGCATTTAGCATTTTTTTACTCATCTCCTTAGAAATTCTGATTGCACAAAAATTTCAGTATTAATATTTTTAGTATATCTGGAATTCTTTTGAATGATTCAGAAAACCTGAAAATATACACATAGTCTTACTCTCTTCTCAGAAAATTGAAAGCAATTTCAATAGTTTGAAGTAGTCTTCAATTTTATTTTTTTTTCCTCATCTCTGCAGACTGATTCAGGATTTCTGAAGAAGTTTTTCTGGGTAAAATCTGGAAAATTGCTTCCCATTTTCACTGATAGCTGAGTCTGTGTAACTTCTGGGAGAATGAGGAACTTATATCCTACTTAAAACTGTTCATGTGCTTGAACTTAGAAAATTCCCTATCTTGCCACGGGGCAGGAAATGAGGTTTATTAATGGTTGTTTTAAGGAATACTGTAAGGGTAGTAGATGATGAAAAGAGAAAGACCACTAGAGCTTTTCTCTTATGTCAGACTTTTTTTTGCTTATAAAGATCAAGGAGAAAGAAGTGTTATTGCTGTGTTACCAAAATACAGCTAATCTGATGGACAGAGCACCAAGTAGGAAGTCTAGTTTGACTTTAAATTTCACCCTCTGATGTGGTCTAACACAGTACAGTCATTTCCTTTTATAAGGCTCTCCACTCTGGGTTGTAAAATCATGACAAACACTTTTTCCTTCTTTGGAAGAAAAAGAAAGTGTTATTTTTACTGGTAAACAGCATTATTATTCTTAGAAAGAGGAACACCTCCACAAAGCTCAACTACTGCTTTACTATATACATTTATAGCTACAATTCTTTTTTTTTTCTCCAAGACCTTTAACTAGCACACATTTAAAAATTTATGTCCCATTAAGAAATGTATAAATGCACCATTAATTCTTATGTGTAGTGTATGTAAAAAAACACATGGTCATATTGTTTTTCAATTCTGTAACTTCTATAGGAACATCTGCTGTGGTATTTCTATCACTAAACATCTGTATGACTACCAAGAGTGAAACAGAATTGCCTTACTGAGGTAATGTCTATGAGGTAGCAAGTTGGTCCTGTAATGATGACAGGTTCACTCCAGCTGATGTTTATACTGTGAGGAGATGTAGCTAAAACAGTCACATTTTCTGGAGGACCATCTGGAGCTGTAGAAAAAAAAATATGTATGTGAATCATAGACAAAGAAGTTCACAACAAATAATCCAGCAATTTTAGCTGCCAGTAGAGATAATTTTTTAGTATGAAAATAAAAGTTTTTCATACACTTAACATTATACATTGTTTAATTACATTGTCTTTCTCATATATAAAGTATATAGTGTAATTTAGAAATCTTTCATTGCACTTACTACCACTTGATCTTAAAATGAAATTGTAGGTTTTTAATTATAAGTTATTCATATGCATTTTACATTTTAAATAAGAAATTAATGAATTCATAATAAAAGCACAGCAATTCTCAGAAAATAGTATTACTTTATCAAAATGACTGTGGTAAATGTCAGGAAAGTAAGATATGGATTAGAAGGGACAAGAGAATTGTAGATAATGCCAGAACTTGGCTCCATGGTGCCTTTTTCTTTTTTGGTCTACTACAGAAAAAGACAACTGTGACATGTATCTGTGAACAACCTGTTATAGAAGCAACAACAGATTTCTACATATTTCCAGAACTTGGCTTCATGGTGACTTATTTTTTTAATATACCACAACAATAAATAAATAAATACAGCTATAAATAACACATATCAGTGAACAATCTGTTACAAAAAATGTTGCAAGTGATCATATCTATCCTAATCAGAAAATGCAGTGTCAATTCTGAAACATGATTAATACACAGTGTGTGTTTTTTCACCATTAATCAGTATATGACTGCTTAATGAAGAAAATGAGAGTGTATACAAGATTACTTAGGTTTTTTCTAGGTAGAAAACAGGTTATGAAAAGGAAAAATAGCATGGAAGGAGGTATGTATCTATTGAAATTATGTGTGAAAGATTAATGAGGAGAAATAATTAAATTTTGCACTGTGAGGTGAACATTTTGCACCATAGTTGTTGAAAAAGCCAGGAAGATTTGGGATTTGATAAGGTGCTATGAGAGTTTAGGGTATTGGATATAGGAGGGAGATTGCTGTGCTGGGATTAGCAGGAATATACTAGACTTTGTAGGCAGGATCAAATTCAATCATTGAAACAGTCCCTCAGAATGGTGAACAACTGAATGAGGGGTGCAGTTGAATGAACTATGGAAGTTTATATTTGATATATTTTTAGATCTTTGCAAGAAAATTCCAACCATGCTGTATTTAAGATACTTCTTTAAAATAAATCTAAGTGTTAATACCCATTTTATTTTCATCATGGGAAGTACAATATCAGACATTAACTGAATGATATTGAAATTTAGGAATATCTTCTGAAATAAAGTGTATATTTAGAAAGAAAACTAGAAAATGAAACGTGTCTAATGCCTCTCATGTCCTACAAAGCCCATCTTTTTAAAAACTGTGTTTGCTTCAGTGCATAACTGCCACATTCTGATTTAGGTTTGTTTGTGAAATGAATCTAGTCAATACAAGGCTGTGATATCACTATACCCTTTCTCTTATAAATCACAGCAATTTACTCAGTAGAAATGACCTAGTCTTATTCTCTCATTCCCCCATAATCCAATCACTTCCTCTCATAAGCACTTTTCTCCTGGTTTTCAAATAATGCATTTTCTGTAACTAATAACCATCATTTCCTGATTATCATGCTTCTATCCTTGCACAGGAATGTGAGTCTTATGGAGGTCAGGGTCATCTTTCCCATCCATCTGTGTCCTGATGCTAAGGCAGCAGTTAAGTGTGTTAGCTTGAAGATAAGTCTGGATAGCCCATCATTTAGCATAATCCACAAAAATAAGACTGAATACTCCAGTCTTCTAATAGAAATTCATGCATGCCACTTTGGTTAAGAACAGATCTCTTTTTTTTTTCCTTTTTTCCATCAAAAAGTGTGAGGTTCAGTAATTTAATTTTATAATCACCTAGGTTACTTTCACCTGTATTTAAACATTTGTATTTTCTTTAGGCCATAATTACTTTCCAATGTTTAGTTTTGAAAGAATAAAAGGAAGAAATTAAAACAAGCTCCCTCAGGCAAAACTTGCCAGAAGAAAAGGCATAAAACAAGACATGAGATCTCATAGTTTTCACCACACAGCAACATTTCTTTAAGTATACCAAACAACTGGGTATCAGCAGAGATTGGGAAAGGTGCTGAAAAGAGAAGCATAACCCTCTGCCCCATGCATCTCTGTCCCAGCCTTCATGGGACATTCAAACATCTGGGATTTTCCTTTGTATCTCAGTAGATCCTGGCATTAGGGACCTTGGCAGTTTCCCAAAAAAGCACAGCATTGTATAACTGTATGAGATCTGATGTTCATTTTCCACCTAGAGTAACTCTCCACAAGGATTTTTCTCTCAGAAAGCCTAAGCTTGGCCAATTCTTATAAATGTGAAAGTGAAACCCAGGGTAAGTGCAGGTGTGAGAGAACAAAGTTTCCCTAGGTATGGAAAACATTTCTTGCCCTTGCCCTTACTGTGACACAGCACTATGATCTTCTGTACTGGTAACTGTATAAATCTAGGTTATGTTGAAAATATTTCATCTTGCAGAGTAGATTTGGCTCTTGGGTAATCCATCAGCTAAGTAATAACAGTGCCATCAAACTACTTTATGAGACAGTAGGACAATTCCTGTGAGGATAATCCTGGAAGACAGAAGGCTGAATAGTTTGTCTGTGAGATGTGAGAACTGGACTGCACTGAACAACCTGTAATATTTACCATGGAGTAATGCTTTAACTACTTCCAGTACAGAACACAGCCTAATAATACACAGAATGTATTACTGTACAGATACTATGAGGAACATTACATAAAACCCTCCTGAAATCACAACACATGATTTTAAAAACATGTGTGGAATAAAGTAAGTATCTGAATCATTGAATAGCCCTTGGTACAAAGCTGTTAAGGTCCTAGGTATCTCTATCATCATTACATTGGAAGGGAAGAGAGTGATGGAGCTGTAATTTAGTCAGGGCACTCATAGTAGTTGTCAGTTGTTCTACATGGGCCAGAGGCCAGATCTCAGATGTGCTCTGACCTAGGCTGGCTGCAGACTGCAAGGGAAAGTCATATGACCCTATGACAACTGCCTAAATTATTTATGTTTCATGTCCCCTTCTCTCAAACACCTAGTAATGACTTATCTGTGACAACTAACTCTTCTTGTGCTTGGAAATTGAGATCATCAGCTGAAGCATGTCAATTCTAATCCATGTCATGGCACTACTCTAGGTTGCTACACTCATTTGTAATCTCTTTAGGTGGATATGGTATTGGAAAGAAATCTTAATTCCTCTGAAACTATTGCTTAAATTCTACTTCCAGGAACGTACAAGAGAATTTCAGGAAGTACTACAATGTTAGTGAACAGTGTTTTATTCAAAGAATTAAGAAAGGACTACTTTTCAGTGATTCACCCCACATGTGAAGATGTATTGAAAATAGTGTATCAACCCAAAATAGCCAAAATTCAGACTCACCAGTTCTAGACACAGAGTGGGGCTGAGGAATGAAATCGCTGTTGGGTAAACAGTAAGTACCATAGAACACATAAAAGGAGTTAAAATCTGAAGTAGTGTCAACTATGCATACCTACCACATGATTTATTTAATCATATTTTATATGTGGAGAGTTGCAGTAAAGCCTTATTAACTTCACCAAGTCTAGATCAATGAAGAAATAACTTCTATCAAGTGCTTTTGGTTATTAAAGTGAACATCTCATTGTTATAGCATTATGGCATATGGCAGACATCCTTACTTACAGTCAGGAAGAGTTTGTGTGGAAATCCAAGGTGACAAACTGCCATAACCAACATTTGTACTGGCAGCAACTGCAAATCTGTACCATCTGTATTTCTTCAGTCCATACACTGTCTCTTCTAGCCAGTCATCCACCACGTTGTCATATAAATATTGATGCATCTCATGTTCAATACATTCCTTAGTTTCCCAGTTGCTGCAGTGGATGGACTGTAGCTGGATGGTAATCTTGTAGTTTTGAAAGTAGCCAAGGATAGATTTTGGTGATCTCCAGTTCAAAGTCACGCTCGTTGATTGCACATTGGAAAAAACAATATCCCTGGGAGCACTAGGAACTGCAAATTAAAACACTTGTCAGATATCTTCATTTGAATGGACAGTGACTGCATCTAGAACCCTTTTATTCAGTTTTGAAAAGACATTTTAACAAGCATGCCTAAAGATTCAATATCATATAGTTAATAAGGAGTAATTGCACTGGGTAAACCAGACTGTACATAAATAGGGGCCATACTATTTCTTTTGAAATAAAGAAAAATGCTTTTAGGTGTGGCATGCAAAGGCAGCTTTGAGAGGTGTGACATCGTTGTTGCTACATTTGGGGCTATATCTCAGCTGAGGGAGGGAATATCAAGCCAAGTTATTTTTGATCTACCCATAGCATCTCTCACTGTTGTTGCTAACTGGGATTCCTCACCTCTCACTTAGAAACATTCATTTGTCTCTCTCTCTTAGTAACATAAGAAACCCTCAAGCAACTTCTTGAGGTTTTCTAAGTGTCCTGTTTCACCTTCTGAATGGCAACTATCAATAAAAGCAATATCTGTGTTTACAGGAATACTTTACAATCTGTCCAGCAAACAACAAATTCAAAGAACTCAAATAACAGAGCTAAATAACATGGCAATAAAAAGCAAAAAATAATCAGAAATAGTCCATAAACTTTGCTTCCATATATTTATGTACATACATATACATGGGTACACACGGGTTATATTCATATGCATGGAGATATACTGCACAATTAGTGCATGTATGTACATAAATACACATATACACATTAATACATATTTATCCATATCTATTTTAAGCCAACAGCATACTCCCAGCTCTCACAGACTGGATGCAACATATGGTTTTGTGCTATAGCACACAGTCACACAGAAAGCTAATATTATCTCTAAGACTGTGTAAGATAATACTAATACTCTCTGTGGTAAAAAAATTATGCAGAGAAACCAGCTCAGAAATAATTTTGTGCACTTAGCTTTAAAGAGTGCTTTAGAGTCTTTTGGGGAAGAAGTATTGTTGGTAAAAGAAAAACACACGATACATCCTCAAACAGAAACTGAAGAAGCCCCAAGGCTTACATGAAGAATAAAAGGATCCCAGACCAATGTTACTGGGAAAGAAAGCAAAAACCTTCATTTTTTTTCAGCCTCATGGGAATATCTGATCTCTGCTTTCATCTGCAACAATCTGTTTATAAAAATCATCATAACAAGCTGAAGCTTCTCCACTAAATAGGAATATTGAACAAGAAATGTAAATTCTGAGCCAAGCCAAGCTGTGACAATGAAAGAACCAAGAAATTCAAATCCCTTCAAATGAGCCCAAAGCAGGTGGAGTCTGCAGGACTCTGCAGAAACTGTGGGTGCTTCCAGTGTTCTTCCTCTCAGCTCTCAGGTGCATGCACAGCCTTGCAGCACACAGCAGCACCATGTGCTCCCACAGAAAACCACCTAAGGAAAAAAATTATCTTCTAGACACAATTTTCATCATCATACTCCATGCTATCCAAATGAAAGGTGTTTTCTCTGTTATTATTGGCATGAAGAGAAGTACAGGAAGTAGTAAATAAAAACAAACCAGGAACATTCTTCCTTGTTTACACTTTTCAAGATGTTAAACTCCATTTTTCCACTTTCAAAAAAAAATAAACAATGCAATATTTTCCTAGTAGCTCCATAAACTAACTGTATTTGCTACTTGTGTAAATGACAAAAAAATGACTTAGTTTGACCATTAGTTAATGAGGCTAGTCACAGGCAGAAAGAGAATTGTTCACATTCTAGCCAGCATGATGGGTTTTCCTTCTCAAGGAGAGCACCCTGTTCCTCCAGTTTCAACATGGACAATGGCATCAAAAAGAATTGAGAGTAATCAATGTCACAGTGAAGATGGAAAAGATGCTTGGCAATTTCACAGAACTAGAAATTATACCAGGAAAAGTAACAGTGGCTCTGATTTATGGCCTCTTCCACGGAACAAAAAGCTCTAAAAAAGCCAGCATCTGTGAGCTCTCCTGGATTTCTGTGGAAAGAGACTGTCATGGTTTAGGGTTCAGGTGGCCCCTTAGACTTGTAACAGATGCTCTCTGTTAACCTCCCTACCTCCCCAAAGGGGAAGAGAAAAGGTATAAGGGAGGCTTAGCAATTAGAAAAGGAAACTAGAACAGCCTTAATGAAAATTAATAATAAAAGTGGAACATATACAAATATATAAAAAAACAGTATCAAACCTAGCCCCTGATAGCAATTATGTCACCATCACTGATGCTATGAACAGATACTGGGAGAGTCCCAAACTGTGCCCAGCAGCTGATGGGAGCTGTGTTCAAGAACTGGATTCTGGTACCAGATTCAGGAACACACAGAGAGGGACCAAAGGCAGAGTGGACAGAGTCCTCCTTGGATGCTCCAAGGAAGGAACCAAAAGAGGACCTGAGCCAAGCCAAGCAAAACTGGAAAAGCGGGTCAAGAGGGCAAAGAGAGAGTTAAACCCTTGTGATCCCTCAGCTTTGTATTGAATATGAGGTATATGGGTTGGAATCCCTCGTTGGTCAGCTTGGGGTCACCTGCCCTGTCCACTGCTCCCTGTAGGGGTGGCCTTTCACTTTCTGCACCTCCAAGTGTGGTGACAAGATCCAGCAGTGGTCTTAGTCTGCACACCAATCCTCGGTGCTGACTCTAAACATGGGGTGTTTAGAAGCAATCACTGCCTATGAGAACATGTTGCTAATTTCAGTGAAGTTAGTTAAAAGAACTGTGATTTAAAGTCCCTGAACAGAATTAGTGCTGTTCTCATTCAAACCAGGACAGAGACAAACTCACAGTGAGCAGGGCAAAAAATGGAGGGCAGAAAAATGGGGTTTCTCTTTCCATCTGTCCTTTATCCCATTACCTACAGAGGGATTCTATTCACACTATCCTTGCAAGGTTGGAGATAGTGTCTGTGATTATTCCAGTGAGTAAAACTACATGAAAATCACTATTTTGAAAAATAAATATACAGCTACTACACTAACAGACATTTTAGACAAGTATTTATTATTTCATACAAAACCTTTTATTGCTGTTTTTATTTTTTTCCAGTTTACTAAGACCCATATAAACAAAATATTTCTAACCCACAAAAGAAAAGGTCAGTCAGCAGAGGTCTAGGAAAATTTTCTCCACTGGTGCCTAGGCAGACCTTTAAAAAGGAATCAGAGCCTTAAATGAAAGTCCAATTAAAATCTAGTCCGTTTTATCTCAGTGCTCACATAGACATATCAAATATAAATGTAATCTCTCACTAGATAAAAAAAAAAAAAGAGATGTGATCTGAACCTGGAGCAAACCAGAGGTTTGCTGAGGGCCATTGTGAGGAGCAGTGACACCCAGTGGTCCAGTGTCTCTTGCACATGATGACTGTGTTCAATGAGACAACTTCAAGACAACTATGCTATTGGGTTACAGATACAAAGGGGATTACAATTACTCTAGCATGGAGAATCAGACTGCCATTCCTCAAGAATGACTAAAATCCCCCCAACTTTTTCTGTCCACAGATGGTACTGATTTGAACAAACCATTCCATGCTTCCTACAGTAATCATCCAGCTTGTTTAAATTTTCCAAACATGACTCAACTATGATGAAGTGATCACTGTTCACTCCAAAAACAATTAATACCAAAAATCACACCTTTTACAAGTATTTTTTCAGACTGAGTTGGAACTCTAACAAAGATTTATGTATCTGCTCTTATACCCTGCTGCTTTGATATGTGCCTAACATGAACTTTACTATTATTCCTGGTTTCCAGAAAGGTGCACATTTTCTATAACTCAACTAGCTTTGTGAACTGGGGTTTTTCAAAGTTTTTTTTTCCTTTTTTTTTTTTTTTTTTTTTTCTGTGCAATGTACTCTATCCTTTTCCATTTAGTAGCTTTTAATTCAACTCCTGAAAGCCAGCCAGGGAGCTGGCAGAGAGTCTGGCTGTGAAATGCTGCTGAATTCAGTTTCTGGACTGGAGGAGGAATGAGGTATTTTCAGGTTCATCCAGCATTGTTCACATGATGGCCAAACTCCAACAAAAAGTGCTTGTAGCCAGATCCACATGTGATTTTAAGCTCCTAAAACCTATTTACGTGCCTGAACTCCCACAGAAGTTGACAGGAAGCTAAGCACCTAAATAGAAGTTACTTTCATAGATCTTGGCCCCAGTTCCCTATGCTCGTCTGGCTGCAATGTTAATCAGCCCTTCCAAAGCTAGTGGACTGCTCTGAGATTAAGTTTTCATTTGAGAACCTAAATGAAAGGAAATTCCCCATAAAAAAAAAAAAAAAAGCACAAAGGACCATGCAAAGACTCAGCTCAAGTTGAACAGGGCCAGTGGAATTGGTTTAAACCAACAGAAACACTCAGGAGATAAAAAATAATTTCTTACTTGCAATGCAAAGATAACCCAAGGGCAGGAAAGGACACATACACACACACAGAAAAAATCTACTGAGAAAAGAGAGAAGTTACAGCTTTCTGTAAAGTCTTCTGTGGAAAACAATGACTACAGCTGCACAGGCCAGGAACAGAAGAGGGTAACATGATAGGGCATAGTTCCTAATGAAGTTAATAAAAAAAAAGTCTGCCTACAGAACAGCTGCTTGTAGCTGGAGTTTGGATTAAAAGAACAGCGGCAGCCTAGAAGTCTGTTGGGTGGTATTAAGAGCATCAGTTGGAGGAAAGTGAAGAACAAAGTAGAAGAGATAGCAGTGGGCACAAAACAAAAAGTCTGAAGGTATCAGAAAGGAAAAGTAATATTCTGTATTGATTATCTCTAATAATTTTTGAAAGCCTAGTTACCCAGAGGAGTTCCTTGGGTTAGGCTGATAACCCTGACCATACTAAATACTACTCTAGTAGAGACTACTAACTTCAGGAGGGAGTGTCATGATGTCAGGTCTTGCTCAGTATAAGAGCACCACAAACAGGTCCAAAATTATTTTGCCAACATAAAAATGTAAAAAACAGTAGAATATTTTTCCCATGACTTGGGTCTGATACTATCAGACATGCTTTAAAGAAAATTGCACAGTTGAGAATGTCTTTAAAAAGCCTCTCTGGGCTGTTTTAGTCCTTTAGCATGTGAGAAAACTCAGTCTCTAACTTTGGGATCTGAGCACTGAAAAATACAATCTTACAAACCTAAGGAGAAATGCCCACCTTTAAGCTAAGCTTAGAAAAACAGTGAAAAGTTGTCAGTGCTCAAGTATTAAATAGGAATACTCAGCTTTCCAACAAACTGAACCACTGCCTAATTTCCAGTAGACAATGCATTTGACCTGTAAATGCTTTCAACTGTGGCTTTGTATGTATATGTTCACCACCAATTCTTAGACATTTATGCACATTCATCTGTCCCTGCTATATTTTGTGCTCCTTACAAGTCCAGATGAAAACAAGGCTCAGATTTTCAAGCAGGCAACTCTATCCTAGAGATAAAAACCTTGATTCTTTAAAGGTTCTGCTGTGCAGAAAGAAAAGGCATTTTGTGCACGAGTAACAACAGATGACTTAATTTGCCACCTCCACACCAAAAGATCTAGACACCTTTCCCACTACCAATCCTTTTAGGTGTGCTACTCTCCTGCATGCAGAAAGCACACTTTTGTGTATAGCTACAGGTTAATATTGGCCAACAAAAATATTCACAGATTAAATTAAAAAATGTTTCTTGGAAAATTTCTAGCCATATTTATTTAAAATGTTAAGTTATGAATGAATCTCTGTTTAGCATAAAACAAATGAAATGATGGTCACCGTAGTACAAAGAAGCTTTAAAATGTTCCAAGACTCTGTACAGTTATGATATTAAGAAAGACTAGCAGTAAGGAGGGAATAATTACTCTGTATGCCTTAATACTAGAATAAATATAATTAATATTTTTAGACAGTAATAAAATGTCTATCAATAAAAATCTAAAAAAAAAATGAAAGCAGCAGCAGTTTTCTTTTGATTTCATGTTTTGAACCCTGAAAGTGGCTTTTTAATAGTTTTATTTTTTTTCTTAACTGAATGACTATTATGCTTATCCCAATCTTGTGAGTTAACTGAATCTTCACAGCTTCACTGTGTCTTTTGAAGTAAGTTTCCTACTCTTTTATGGCTCTTTCTCCCTTTCAAAAACTAATTCAATTTTAATGAAATTTCTTTTTAATATATGCATTTTCTTGAAAATAATCCAAGGATACATAGCTATTGAGTCATAAAATCCAAACTCATTTATGTATGTGTACATGCTACATTATCTTTCATATCTTTATGATATATTTAATCACAAAGTAATATTACCACTACAAAGCTGACATTTTTTATAACATACTGCAGATTGGCAGAGGTGGTTTACCATGACAATGGAGCTAGATTAGACACAAAACACTATTAGTCTCCTCATAAATTTAATCTTCATGATTCATGTTTCATTGTACCCAGATATGAACAAATTTACCTTAAAAAAAAAAAAAAGAAAGAAAAAAAGCAAGTAATCTTGCTAAGAATGTAAAGGTCAAACACTATGCAGTGAGACACTGAGCCAAATTCGATTTCACTTTATGTCAGAAATAAATGCATTGTCAGTGACTCAGTGCTGGCTACATATTGTGTGACTAATCTTAGACTACCATAAATAAGAAGCTGACAACAGCTATAAAGCTGTTTCCATTCCCATCCATGAATCTCCAGTTCCTAGTATCCAGTCACCACAAAACAATTCATGCAAAGACACAGTTAAGGAAATGTCCTAATAATAACTAGTTAGTTGTAAATTTGACTAAGCAACAACATGCATGCCAGTGCTAAACCAGTAAGAAAAGGTGTTTGCAGCTGAGAAGTGTACTTAGGTGCACGATCACATGCAACCACACTCAGCACAGCAGCTAAACTCACTACAGTATTTCCAGTCAATGCTGTAAGATGTGCACTTGCTCATTAAATGATGCTTCCTTCAGAAGGGGATTCTGAATCATGCTGATGGACAGGAATTTCTGAGCAAACAAGAGGGCAGATGATGCATGCAGAAGTCTTAAATCACCAAGGAGCTAGACAGAAGGGGACCAGCAGAGATCAGAAAACAGCATTTGGAGGGGAGCTGTTGCTCATAAGGAAGCCAATTTAGAGAGAACATTTTACCAGAAACAAGTATGAATGTGACACCTCATGGTTTAAACAGGAGATGAGACCAGGCTTTATTGGGATGGTCCATCTCACAGGAGAGACAGTCACCAGTGTACAACCCAGGCTATTTTCACAGTGTTGGCCACATTATGTCAGCAAGGGGCTGCTCTGCTTGTCCTCCTTTAGAGCTCAGCCATTTGATCAGGAACCAAAGCAGCAGTAGTTCAGCTGATGGTACAGATGTGCTGTCAGACATGCACACCTGCAAGTCTCATTGTAAGAACTGTGGAAATTAAATCTCACAGTAGGGCACTAAGACTCTGAAAATAGGAGAGATCCAAAGGCTGAACCTAAAGAGGTGCATGACGATCAGGAATCTACCAACATGAAATCTAAGCATAATGGTAAATCGAATCTCCTCCAATTTAGATGTCTGAATCAAGCCTGCACAGTAGAGCTGCTCCCCTCCATGCATCATCCAGAACATAAACCCTATTGCTGACATAGACTCTTGTAACTATTATTTGACAACACTGATCAAAACATACTCCTTCAGTTGAAATATATATGAGAATCAGTACTACAATTCATATAGTAGGTTATTCAGTAAAATAGTAATTAAATTATTACAAAAGCTATGTTTCTAAGCATCAGGGAATACTGTCATTCTTCTGAATCCTGCTCCATGAATATTATTTTTGATTTTTATATTAAGTTGTTACTGAAGAAGAAAAAACCAAGATAAATAATCCCAAGAAATCTTCCCTAATTGTGGAAGAGAACCAAAACAGACATGTGCTTCCTGGATTGGGAGTTGGGCCTCTCTCCACTTCCAGTTTAGAAGCTAGGCACATAGCTATTTACACAGAAGTAATGCTTTATTTTGCACAGAATTTCATCTTCAAGTCTTGGGTGCCAGGTACAGACAGAATTAGGCAAAGTGGTTTTTAATTGTCAATTAATTCTCAGCACCAAGTATATCCTAAAATGGGAAAAAGAGGAAGCTCTGTTTCTGCACATTCACTATTAGGAAGAAATTTAAACAACAGAAGGAATTAGCTGCCTGAATTGAAGCAGGTATTTCAGGCCTGCTTGTTTCATAGTCATCATTTCAATTAAACAAAAACATTCACATGAATAATTTCTTACCTTTTTCTGGAAGTGTACTGGCATTGCATATCTGTTCTTCACCATCACCAGCAGAGGTTGCAGCTTTTATTTTAAATTGATAAGTAACATTGGAAAGCAGGTTTCTAAAAGTATGTTGTCCAACATAAGATGAAAAAATTGTAGTATTTCCTTCAACTGTTATGACATAATGAGTAATTATGCCATTGGATGAAGCAGGAGGGTCCCACTGCATGAGGACTGATTGCCAACTTGTTGCAATACAATGAACATTCTGGACAGCTTCTGGTACTTGAAAGATATATGTGCACCAAAGATTAACATTCCCACATAGTTAAAATGGTAATCACAGAACAATATAGTCAGAGAAGCAGACACAATGCTCATAGCAAGGGTTAATAAAGACAAGACAGAATCCTTATATGAACTCGGTGAGGAACTGATCCAGCTATTGCCCAAAATCTGAGGTGGAGGGAAAGGAAACAATACTGCAACTAAGCACAAAATATGAGAAAAAAAGCTGTAAATTGACTAGTCCACTAGTTCCCACTAGTTCCTGTGGGAAATATCTCTCCAGCACTTCTGAAAGAAGTGCCATGAATATGGAATATCAGTGATGAAATAAGACAGCTGATGGAAGATCATGGCTCTTGAAGAGGACAACTTCCAGCTGCAGAGATCCAACAGCCAACCTGAACCAGTTCAGTGATGGTCCAGATTTCTCATAGTGTTGTAACTGCTGATTTTGATAAATAGAATACTTTTTCCTAGAACGCCTGTTCTATCAGCTAGGTTAATAATATTTCACTAGAAGGGTGGTCTTGAAAAAACTGTAGTTAGCACATGGGATCTACTGACACTTCTGCTCCCTTTGTTATCAATGTAAAAAGGTACCTGGGAGTTTGGACACAGCCCCCTAACTCTTGCTTGTCCCCTGGCACTGACAGCCCCTTACAAAGTACATGAGCCTGCAGTTTGCTCTGACCTGGCAAAGGAGCTACATTTTTGCACAAAGGCCAGTTTCACAAACCTTCAAATCTCCTGGACTCTCTTTAGTGAATGTTGAACATTTGTGTCCATTTTGAAACCTTCTGCAACTTCAAAAGATATGTAGAAGGCACAAAACAAAACTGCATATAATTAAGCCAGCTATATTGTGTAGTCCTCCCCAGTTGTTAGGAAGAGTAAGATCTAACAAATCAGAATATTTAATGAGCAGCTAGCTTCCCTTCCTAAAATAAATTATAAAATTGTTAAAAATATATATTTGTTTAATAGAATTTCCAGGCCATTTGCCAATCTTTTGTCCAGCTGCTTTTGATACTGCTAAAGTTTCCGTTATTTTCACAGGGATCTGAATTATCACTTTGATCTGCAAAGACTGATATCTATCTAATTTTCCTCCCTTTATCTGTGATGCTATTAAAATATTTATAGTAGCCATATAAGCCTTTCATTTCAGATGAGGACATTGCTAATTCTACACTTCCGACATCAAACTTCAACCCCGGCCTATCCGGTACAATAGGAATGTGTTACTCATGCAGAAGACAATGACACAGCTTTATGTTATTTTCTTTGGAGAGAAGAGGAAGAGTATTGTGCAGACATACAAGGAATATATATATGTATATACAAAAAGAACTGCACCTTAGGAAAAGTCAAGTCTAACCTGATTCCATCGTTGTGAACTGGACGGCGTTACTGAACTGATGGCCATTCCCAAGCTTGGTAAATGCAGAGACACTGATAAAATAGGGGCTGAATGGTTCCAATCCAGCAAGGTTGGCCTCGTGGTTTGAACCTGAAATGTTCTTAAGGAAAGAAAGCTTATTAGTATGCAATTAATCTGTGTAAAAGTTGTGGCCTTCACACTGAAGCCACTGAAAGGAACAGATTTAGAGCCATAGCCTTGTCTCTTCTACTCTGAGTAGCTTTCAGCCAAAGTAGTCCCTGAGCTCAATGAATAACAATGCAGGGTCAAATTCTTCCTTTCTCTTCTCCTCTCCCTATTTCACTGTGGCTTGTGAGGAAGATATGTCAAAGGATGGTATCATAGTTACCAGAACGTTGTTACAACAGATTAACTTCACATATGCCTCTTTTTACTGATACTGAATACTCCTGTCACCTCCACATTAACACCTCTCACCTTCTACTTCCTTAATACACCTCTGCAGTGGAAGAGGTCCTGGGTCAAAGCTTCTCATTTCTCTTACTTTACCAGTTGGCACATCAAATGAAAAAAGCTAAAAAACACCATTCAGTTCCTGGTAGCATGGAAGGCATATTTTGTGCAATTGTTGAGAGGACTGTCATAGCAGCAGAGAAAAAGCTGAATTTCAGCACAAGAAAACCTGGTGAACATCTCATGGGATTCAAGTTATCAGAGAATTACTGTGTCTAACTACATCATTTCTGTGGAAATTGCTCTGCCTGTCTTGCTGCCACCACCTAAATCTAATTTCTTGCCCATATAACATTACAAAACATTAAGAACTTCATTCCACAACAGGGAATAAAAGCAGACTGCATAAGGGGTAGCTCATTAGGGCCACTCCATGGGGACTGATTTCCACGGTGTGTACACTTAACAGCACGAGCAGGTTCCTTACATGCTCGTACAGGTATGGTATGAAGGTAAGTAAACTGTCTTATCAAATAGGAATTTAGAGGAGCTTCAGAATTCTAGGAGACATTTGAAGTATTTGTTTCATTTTTTTTTTTCCTAAATCATGGAAAAAATATTTTAAAAAATTTAACACTTTTCATTATAAACATACCTGATAAAATAATTTTCCAGTCTTGTTTTGATAAATCTTAAAACTATAGCTTAGAATAACACCATTTGGCTGGGGACTTCGATCCCATTTTAGCCAGACAGATTCTGCAGTGTAGTTGGTAATGGTCAGATTCTGTGGTGGAGCTAATGGCACTGTGAAAGAGAAATGCTGTTGAGTTCCAAATTACAAAGACTCCAGGCAAAACCAAACACTCTGGAGAAGTAGGAGAACATCAGATACAAAATGTTAACAAAAGTACTTAAATTGACAAAACAGTAATCATTGCTGTTTTCATCTTTTTCTTTCTCTTTGGCATGAAACAAATTCAATTAATCTGGAATAAGTGTTTAGTCAGCAAGGGCACTTCTTAGGAATATAACAAATTTTTTAATCACTTAAACATCTCCATTGTCAAAACTAAGGTATATAACAAAAGTCTTATTACACGTATTAACTGGACTGTGATATACTTTGCTTCCTACATCATATATCAAGCACAACTTTTACCAGATATGCCATTTATCACACAGGTGAGAAGAGGTCCATATAAAAGAGACCTGTGTGAATGTCTCAGAAATATTTCCACATTTTATAATTTTCAGTTATGTGGAAAATATTCAGTAAATTTCAGTTATGATGAAAAGAAAGGAACTGATGCTTGCTCCAAAAATCCTTGACACTTGGCAATCTGTAACCCATTCTCAAGGCAAAAGATATTTCTCCTTGGAGTTACATTTGTAATCCTATGCAGAATGTTATCTCCTCTTGCACACTGTGGTGGGAGGAAGAGATCTCAGAAAAGACTTTCCTTAGAGTGTTTCCTTCTGCTGAAAGCTCTTCAGGCACAGATCAATGGAAAATGAATCTTAACTCTCTCCAGGTCTGAAGTTCAGATGTAAGAAGGATGCAGTAACATAGGGCAAATATTTCCTAGTCAATTGCTATTGAATTTGCTCACCCGACTCATCTGTGTAGAACTGAAGTATGGCAGATGGACCAGGTCCTTTTATTGTTCTTGCTGCTGCATAAATGCTGTATAATGTGAATGGTAGAAGGTCTTCCAAGATGATAAAATTATTGGTAGTAGAGAATGAGTTATTCCTTTCTGGCCCAAATAGATGTAAATCATAACTTATTATAATACCATTTGGCTTAACAGGAGGATCCCAGGAAAGCATAACTGAGGTAGTTGACAGATTTGAAAATGTTTTGATTATAGGTGCTGATTCTGGGACTACATGAAGAAATAAGAGAAAGAAAACCAAGGATAACATCAGAAAAACATGAATTACAATGAAGAATGTCTTTAGCTATCAGTTAAAGTTGTGCTCTGAGTGGAAAATTCTATTTCATGGCCTCAACACAAAAAATGTGTAGCAGTTGTTTGGGGTGTTGCATAACAAAAATGTGTTAAATAACATGAGAAAAAAAATAAAATAGACAATAATATTTTTTTCTTTTAGAAAGCTATTCATTGCTCTTTTTCTTTTGTTTGTTGGGGGTTTTTTTCTATATTTTCTTAGGAATGAATAAAACATACTTACCATCTTCATCAGTTCTTATATGCAGACTTAGAGTGTGCAGTTCTGAAGATCCTTTCACAGTGGCTGGTGTGATTTTCAGAATGTAATTAGTATATTTCTCCAAGTTGTCAAAAATTATACTTGTGTTGTAAGTAAGGAAAGACAGTATCTCATTGGTTCCCAGTTGCAACAAACTTAGAGAAACATGAAAGAAGACTAAGCCATTTGGCTGGGATGGTGGAAGCCAGCTTACATTTACAGAAGATGAGGAAATGTTTTGATAGACCAGATTTTCAACAAAACCATCTGGGACTATGAGAGATAATAAGCAAAAATAAATGCATGGATTACAGTAATAAAGTGTTCAAAACAAAGATAGAAATAAATGCTCAAAGTATGATTAGTCTGTAAATCTCATAATATATTGTTTAGCTTTTAAAAATAATTTATATTTCACTTTCAAAAGCTAAATATTTTGAAGGCATCTATGAAAATTATCTGTGTTAAATTTACCAAGAATCTTAATGATGGTTTAAAGACAATATTTTTATTGCTCCTATCCAAATAAACTTGAGAATGAACTACATTTTTAGTATTACAAAGCAAAGACTAAGATCAAAATGTCTTCCTTGCGAAGAAAAATACTTCAGTATTGAAAACAGTATTTATTTACAATTAAATAATTTTGAAGTAAGAAAAGATTTAATAAAAGGAAGCACTGATACACAGTGAGCATTAAAAAATTAACAACTTACTATCCTGATCTGTATACACATTTATTATTTCACTGGTTTTGTTTCCATCTCCAAAAGCTGTGCTTGCAGTTAACCACAGAGTATAATGGCTGTATTTTGCCAAGTCATCCAGAACAGCAGACTGGGACAGACTGACATCACTGTTGTTGCCAGAACTTGTAAAATTCTAAAGGAGGGGGGGAAAAAAAACATGGTTGCCAATGAAAATTTTACTTATCCATTGATTTCTCTTTATAGTTCCCATTTAGCCACCACCACCACCACCAGATTCAGGAGACATGAACCTTCACTTTGACCCCCTTCATGTGTCCTGATTTTTACTGATGTTTTCAAGTAATTATTGTATGGTGTCTGTTTTACTCCTTGAAAGTACTATGAAATACACAATTGACTCCTTGTGTTGTTTGTAGATGTTGAATGCTGATCCACCTTTTTTTAACACCACATTGAATCTGTAATAGGCAATGTGTTTAACTATATTGCATTAAAGAAAAAGACAAAAAACCCTATCACCTGCTAATTATTTACATATTACATGACCATGAATGTGCCTGCTTTGCCTGATCTGTATGAAGACAATTAAAGAATTCCTCTCACTTTATTCTATTTTTATTAATAGATGTTCCAGAAAATTGTCTGATTTTGAATGTAGATTTTCCTGCAGCAGAGATCACAGGACATCTGATAAATTGTTGCATGAGTTTTCCTTTCCATTAAAAACATGCCATTATTTCTAATTCAAATATCTATACCCAGTGGAATGTATTAAACTGAAGAACCCAACTGAATTTCTTTTCCTTGTGCAGTTACACACTAACTATAGGATTGCACCAGAACCAAGACTCACTTTTTTTATTTAACTATATAAAAAAAAATCCATTAAAACTGTGACTGTAGCAATAAGCTAGTGCTCTAGATCAGCCCCTCCATGAAGGTTATTCCTGTCTGGAATGAATCATTTTGGAAACTGAGAAGAAAAAAAAAATATATCAGCTTATTTATAGAAGGTCAATTATAGCACAAAGCTGAACTCAGTTTAAAAAGCACACCTTTACAATTTAATCATCTGTCTATCACTTAAGGAGTCAGAGAAACAACATGAATACTACACCAGGCTTTTTGATGGCTCAATGAAAACTGTTTCAAGAGGTAGCTCTCTTACTACAAGGAACCCAAGGACTGGGGATTACCTTGAACTTCTGCTATGACAAAATATTAGAAAAGAATGAGCACATAATTAAAAATAAGGGTGAGCAAGAAGAACTGTGTGGGTATAAACTGAGAAAAGATGAAAACTGCACTAATTGTACCCTGGGGATAGAACACTATAGGAAGTTTTACAATTAACTGTGGCTGCAGATGAAAGCAAACAGCTTGGGATCTTTGGCTACAGCTGAAGAAATTCTTCCTTCTGTTCCTTTCTTCATCCATACATGAAAGAAGTTTTGACATAGCAAAGTATCAGATTAATAAAAGCAGCTAAGTGTAAGCAATACACACAGGCCATGAACGTGTCAGCAGAAAGCAGTATCTTCTTCACTTCAGGAAGTGGCAGAAATTTCCAGTCACATGGAGCATAAGACACAGTGTTCCGGTACCAACCTAAGGGAATGGTCTTCCCTTTGTTGCTTGTACCCTCTGCCTGCATCCCAAGGGCATACAAGCTGAATCTCATTCTGAGCAGCATCCAGTCATGTACAATGAGATTGGCATTAAGTGCAAGGGTTGGATGATTTGGGGTCTAATGTCCAGTCTCTAGAAGGACAGCAGGCTGTTTTGGTTTTCTCTCCCTAAAAAAAAATGCTTTAGTCTACAGCTATTAATTTCCTATTTTTTACATATTCATAAGTAGTGCTTTGTATAAGTAAGGTTTTAATATGCCCAAAGAGTTTGAGAATGAGTGAGAAGTGAGAACTTGAGAGGACAGAATAACACTAGCCTTAATATTACTTTTATATCCATTCCAGTGCTGTCAATCTGAAAGATATTCACTTGTTTAATATAATTCAGCCAGAATGTGTTTTCAGGCATCTAGAAGATATGCTTTAAGAGATGGACTTCTGTTACTATGTCCAGACAAAACAGAGGATGAAATGCTGGCAGAGAATGGCTGCCTACAATCTGAGAAGGTGGGGTTCCTAGAGCTGTGAAAAGATCATCTGCTTTTTAAATTCTCCTGTATCATTTCCCAAACTGAAAATATGGTTTGGATAAACATAAGCAGAATGGTGATCTAGAGGCAGAGTATTCCAACTAAGGATTATTTCTTTCCAGATGTGAGCAATACAAAATTTACCAACAGACCCTGAAACTACTTGTTATGTGTCTAAATTATGGATGGTTCTAAGCTGTATGTATACACACATTCGTGCAGGTTACAACTGTCTGTTTATGTCTGTATGCTATATGCATACATATCAGGCTGGCTTTAATGCATGCATTTATCTGTGGTAAAAAGAGTAAAAAATAGACAGAAATAGAGCAGGGAAGAGTTGGTGTTGTTTCTTCTTTGAAATGTGCCTTGCATCCCCAGGAATGTCAAGGTATAGAACAGGAGTGAATTGTAAATATGGTAGGCACCATACCAAATAGTGAACAGAGAGGCATGTGAAGGGCAGAGGGAGCTAAGGGGAGAAGACAGATTAGGAGTGGATCATCATTTGATAGATTAATGGTGATCTCCCATGGCCAGTAAGAGACAGATGCAACAGCAGCTGAAACCTATCTTCTGATGGCAGAGGCATGGGTTAAAAAACAAAGCTGAAAGGGTGGAAGTGGTAGTTTGCACACCTAGAATTGGAGCTCCTGCCCCACTCTTCAGACATTCACTACATAATACACCGAAGTAGAAGTAACTTCCACCCATGCCACCATCCTTTCCTTGTGCAACCACCTCATATAATAATTAAACTGAACCCTCACCTTGCTGGGCCATTGCTACTGTGCTCCATCTTCCCTATCTTGCTCCTCTCATTTCCAGAGCTCTGGGGACATCCAGAGGGATTTTAACAATCAGTTTCACCTTACTCATTCACCTCAGAGTTCCACTTTCCTAAGGCAGGCATAGCCCAAGTCTGTAGTCCTCCCCTAAAATCACTTGAGTTGTCCAAGAGTTAAATAAATGCAGACACTCTTCATAGGATGGGCTAGTTCAGGTAAAGCACTGGTGTGCATTTTTTTATTAGGCTAAGAAAAATGCTGTTGTTACAGCAGTGTGCACAAGCAGAGTCTGAAGCTCTGAACTGTAACCCTGGATTTTAAATGTCATCAGAATGTGAATTCATGGCACAGTCCTGCTTGTGCCTGGGACTATGCAGACAGAGCCTGGCAATCACATCACAGAACTCAGAAAACTATATGCACCAAAGTATGTCAGCAATTATTCTGTCACAGGTATTTGTCATATTTAGGAATATTTTTTCTAGTTATCCTCAAACACGTGCACACCTCACACTAGAAATACCTTGACCATAAAGTTATGCAGTAGAAGTCATTTTAGATGCATTAAGTTTCTTTACAAATTTACATTTATTTTCTTTCACATGTGTAAAGCTTGTGACAAAAACCTTTAAAGGAAGCTTATTTCTTATTATATTTTTGTATCACAGTATATTGTTAGAAAGGTGCAGAAAACCTATATATTCAATTAATAAAGGTAGTGCATACTTAAGGATGAAAGCAGCAACAAAAAAAAAAACCTCTAAATGGAAATATGCAGATCACCCAAAAATTATAAATAACAATTTGTCTTTTACAGCTTAACTCAGAAATCTCAGTACATTTTCTTCAATATACTAACCAGTAATTTCCTTCTGAGAGTAACAAAAATATGAAATAATAATGTATTCACTACTTTGAGATTATCTTCTTATTTTCAGCACTGTACAAACATGCATTAAAATGTAAAACCAGAACTATTACATAAATTTATTCAAACTGACAGATTATCCTAAAGATGTGCAATGAATGTGATGGGTCTTGTGTGTAGGTATGTTGTGTATATGCATGTATTAGATGTGTGTGTGTTTACAGATAAACTTTGCAATACAGAATATTGCACAAAATCTGTTGGCTTTAATGCTTAATGATATGAATGTCTACAAAATACATGAGAGATTACAAGATATATTTCTGTATTTATAAGTTAAACTGCATTGTGATAAAGAAAATATTAAAAGCCAATATACTTATGACTATAAAATTGATTTAATCTTTGAGTTATCAGAACACTTTATTGAATTCTACAAAATAAGAACATAAAAATAAGCTTACCTTTGTGAATACTCCTGAACTATTTTTGAAGTAAACTGAGTAGTACAGTATATTTCCATTAGGCTTTTGAGGAGGAGACCAGAATAGCAGTATTGATGTAGAAGTAAGGTTTCTATACACAACATCTTTTGGTGGATCACTTGGTGCTGGAAAAAATGTTAAGTTTTAGCATACCTAACAAGATTTGGTAAATTTTAATGTCCATGAAACATCCACTATAGATATGATAATGTCCTAGGTCACATTAAATGTATACTGTACAAGCAGTATAAAAGCTGCTTCTGGAAATGATGAAGTAAAATAGTAGATATACAAGAAGTTTTTAATGGTATTTTGTCAGATACATGCTTACCTCCTTCAGAAGTTCTGAATGTTATGGTATCACTTTTTATGTTGCCATCTCCAAACCTTGTACTTGCTGTCAGGTAAACACTATACTCATAGTTATACTCCAGGTCTGTAAACTGCAGTGATGTTTCTGTTACATTAACACTCCATTTTGACATTTTATTCCTAAAGAAAAAGTATGTTATTTATTTTTTATATATATATATATATATATACACACACATAATTTCTCTATGTATACAACCGTGGCATAGGATATAAAATTGAAAAAGTTTATTGTGGTAAATACAAATATTTTAAATGTTCTTTAAAAAAAGACTGGGATAGCTATTTTCTCTTACATTGAAAAGCTCACTTTTATACTGTTTCATCACAACAGGGTTTGATTTTTCTTTAAAAAAGAAACCCAAAAACCCTACAGAAATATATTTGCAAGTACATCAGTAAAGGCAATTGACTGCATGGAATATCAAGGAGGAGCACAACCATCTAGTAAGTGCTATCAAATGGTTATGTGTTGGGAAGGACACAGTAGGGCATAACTAAACTGTCTCCCTGGACAGGAATAGCGAAATATAAAAAGATTATAGCAGGGAGCATGCCCTACTGTGACTCTGTGAAATTGGTCAGAAGGCTGAAGTTATAAATGGAATAATAGAAGATGATATGGAAGAGGAATTAGCTGGTGCTGAGTTAATTCTGATGGAATGTAGCAGGGGATCAGAATGGAACTCTAGTCAGGTCAAAACCCGCCTAGAAAGACTGTAAGATGTAACATTAATAAAACGCTGGTATTAGCATAGGTATGAAATGATTATCAGAAAGTAAAATAAGATACAGAAATAAATAACTTGAATTCAAAAAGTCTGCTATTCCTTATCAAATTGATTTAATGTTTTATGAAAAAAATTCTAGGGAAAAAAGCTAACTAATATTCCATTCCTGTAAAGACTCTGAATGTGTACCCTGTGTCTTTCATTTCATATAGGGATGATAATTTGACAAGGAGAACCAAATATCTTGCTCCAGGAGTCACTGTGAAGCTCTCTTCAAACAAGAGATAGAGTTCTGATTCTAAAAAAAAAATTAAAAAAGGCTGAGGGGAAGCTGATTGAAAATTATTAGATGGGCTCATTTACATCCTTTGATATATGAATGAATGTCCCACTAACAAAGATCACTGTCTGGGACTCCTAAAATAAAGCTATATTAACAAACAATTCAAATGAGAAAATGTATAAGAAAGAGGAAAAATAAATGATCCCTATCTGTTTCAGAATTTGTGTGGAATGCCTCTTGACATGGGAAACACTCTTGGTAACAGAGAAAGTTAACATCATATACATTTTTTCCCAAACTTCTGACATTTTGAATAGTCAGTGAAGAGATACAAAACATTGCAGCTGCAGTTACCAAATTCTACACAAAGAAAGTAATATTTTCTTGGATCGTTGCCCAACATATTCTTAGTATGGAAAAAGGAACCAGTTATAATTTAAGAAGAAAATCCACAGCTTAATGCTGCAAACACTTCTACACTGAGTAATTGCATTCTTCTAACATCTCATTTGCCAATAAATGTTTCCACAATCAGACATAGTTAGAAAGAACAACAAAATCTTGGGGTATTTAAAGAAAAGTTGAATTTCTGTTTAGAAACAACTGAAATTGCAGTCAAAATGATAAGAAAACACTAATCAAAGTAAGTGCAGTGTTCACAGACAATGAGTAAGAAAGCACCTGGCAGAATAAGCTAAGTAAAGGAATAATAATGAACAACAGTATTAAGTTTTAAAACAGGTATTTCCCTTTCTAGTTTAGCAGTTGCAGATTCTTTTTCCCAAAACATTGAAGAAAGGCTACCAAATTCTTTATACTGTTGCAATATATTTAAGAGAAGGAAGATTTATTTAACATCTGTATTAACCTTCATCTTTCTGTTTTATTGAGAAGATCTGGGATTAACAATCTCCCCCAAATCTATTGAATGCTCCCCAAAAGCAAAGCTTTTTATGAAATGGCACAGACAATTTTGTTAAATACATACAACTCCCTACTCCCACCCTACCCCCCAAAAACAAACAAACAAAAATCCAAGTTGTGAACTCCAAGAGTGAAGTGGTAGCCCCTTTATAGGCAATGGGAGTTTTTCTCCAATGTCCTTGCCTCGAGATGATATCTAATGCCTCTCTAATTTTAGATATGGCACAGTAAGGGCAGATAAGACAGAGCAAGGAGAATGTGGAAGGAAAAAGGACACAGCATACTGCAAAAAATATCTGTGATTGCTTAATTCAAATACTCAGAATGATGGATCAATTAATAGTTTTGAAAAAATAATTCTTACTAAGTCATTTATTATAATAACAAAATCAGTAAGTTTTAAGGCAGTATAAGGCAGTATAATATAATATCTAAACCACAGTTCTTATTGTGAAGTAACTCTTTCCTAGCTAGAGGTTAGTCTTTATTTATTTTTCTGTGGTTAAAGAGCACCACGTCTTGCCAATACAGTAGAAGAAACAAAATAAGCTAAATTTAACATTTCTGAAGAGAAGAACTCACTCCTGTCCACTTTATCACCAAATTAAGTAGAAGTTACCAAGCCCTACTCCAAAACTGTCAAGTAACATTAAAATAATAAATGTAAGCTCAAAAGCAGTGTGCTTATAATATCTGTTGATTTACACACGTGGTTCACATCTTGTAAGATGCACATTGGCATTTGCTTCCTGCACCTTAAAGTGGCAAAAATTAACATGGCATAAATAGATAATATATTAAAAGTGGTCAATAATAAAACAGTTTCATTCCTAGTAGAAGTTATACACAGATCTTTGTAGAGATGCCACAAACTATGTTTCATAAATAGGATGCAAGCTGCAAAGTGGTAAAATTTATTTTTAAATATTAAAAGATACCAGGAGGGATGACAAAAAAGTAATAGGGAAAAAGAGAAAACAAACCAACACTTATAGCAAGCCAACAGAAAAATATCTGTTAAAAAGTACTCGTTAGATATTAATATAATAAATGTAAACTACAGTAGTAGGCATAACTGATAGCACATTCAAAGACTCTTAGCCTTGCTTTTACACACTTTCTACAAAAGGAAGCAATATTTCTTTATTTGATGCCCATTTCAAATCATCTTAACAATTTAGCATTGCCTTGTGCCCTGCCTTACAGTGGGCCTAATCAGAATACAATGAAAATAGTCACTGGGCTCTAATTTGAAATTGATTTCATTTGCCATAACATAACCTTTAGAAAAATGTTGAAAACGCTTACAAAATATTTAATTCCCCAATTTTCAGCTACTACACTCTATCTGCATTTGTGGATACAAAAGGCTAGTATTTGCAGCATTCTCCAAAAACGTGAAATCAACACATTGTGTAAGAAAAACCTAACATTCCTGATAGGCTACAGATGAATATTTATCCTCTGAACTACTTCCAGAAAATCTTACCAGACGTAAACTGTGTAATAGAGGATAATTCCGTTTGGCTCCAGTGGAGGTTTCCATGACAACTTCACAGTGACACCCGACAACTGTTTTACAGAGAGGGATTCTGGAGGAGAACTTGGAGCTATAAAATGAGAGACCAGGACACAACATCTTGTTAAACAGCCAAGATCGATGGGACACGCAGCATCCTCAAATAGGTTTTTAATTATTTGTGATGGAAAGTGAACTTTGTACTGCATCAGTACAGTATCCATCAACTCGTGTTAAGGCACAGCTTCTTTTCCTTTCTCTGACAGATGATAAAAGAAGATTTTGCATGGTGGTGTTAAAACATCTGTTTCTGTGATTCAATGGAAAGAGTACTTCATGAGAAAACAGAGCAACGGGTAGGTCACAGTGATTCACCTACTGTCCAAGTAGATTGCTGGAAAATTTTTTCCCTTCTAATAAAAGCAAGAGCTTTATAGGTATGAACACATGTAATATATAGCAAAATAGTTCCCCTGAGGAAAAAGAGGTGCTGTAAAGAATTATACAAAGCACCAAAAGGTGGGAAAAACGGATAAGCATGGCATTGAAAGATTATAAAAATGTGGGATACTAGGCAGCAGTAAAATCTATTCACTCCAAATAGGGACCACATTCATACATTTTAAATGTCACAAGAGCAAACATAAAGATAGGCACTGGCTGAGACCCTTAAAATTCATTTTAAGATGAACTCTACATGACACCATATCACAACTGTGCAGGGAAACTACATAAGTTAAAATGTTAGACCATGTTTGATTTCATTCTAAAGTTCAGATAAACATTGCTGAGGAAAATAGACCCCTGTATGCATTAGTGATACTGCTTTGTACTAGCATGTTAGTCAGAAGTAAATCTTTTTCATCATCTTAATTCACGGGTATATGTATCGCTATGAAAAATTACTTTTGTTTTTCTCAAATAAAAGAGCATCATGCACTAAAAATTCAGGTCATAGCTGTAGTCATGCATGAAAATTGTGAATATGAGCATAGCTATTAGCAAATCTATGAAACATTTGGTCTGAACCTTGGAACACTGTGTTCCTGAGAATAAAGAACATGTGGTATATGAATATTGTTTTTCAGTTGTTCCTTCTCTCACTACCTCAAAAGCTGGCATAATGGTTTTAGAACTCCACATTTCAGAAAAAAAAAAAAAGAAGAAGAAAAAAAGATATTTTTTCATGAACAAAGGTTCACTGGATTCAGTAAATATCTAATTTATTAGCAAAAAAATGGTGACAGCTGTATTTAGTGTTTTACTTGTTATATTATCCTCAGTGGCTATATATAATAAAAGATCTGTCATACTGTGAATGTCATGTCTCTTTGGCATATCTAGTTCATTCTACAGTTCTTAGAGGATATTTTTGCTGAAGAATAAAATTCACATTGCTGTAAATTAGAACAATTTATGCCAAAAAATTAATTTATACAAATCAGCTCTTCCCAGTGTGCTCCAACAACATTACTCCTGAGCAAAGGTTTATTACTGACAGCATGAATATAAGCCCATCAGCATCCTGAAGATTTGCAAAGATCCAGTGCCATCAAAAGCTGCATCTTAACCAAGTCAGTACTCCCTAAGACATGAAAATATACTTAATTTGGGAATGGCTGGTGGGATGTTTGCATCACTGCTTCTTTAGTCTATGTTCCCAAAGACTTCCTCCCCAAGCAATGGAGTAGGACAGGAACAGATTCCTCAAAAATGTGAGTCACAGCACAAAAGATTCTGATTTCAACTTTTTTCGAGCTTCCTCCTCCAGAAACTATAGAGGAGACCAATGATAACTTCCCACAGCTAAACTGGGTGCTCAAAGTATAAATATAATTTTGCAGTTCCTCTGCTGATTTGTGACCTACTGTTCTAAGTAGCAACTCTGCTCTACCCTCAGCCTGCAGTGCAAACACTCCCCTGTTCAATTTGGAAGTCCAGCACTACAGATAACAAACAGACTTAAGGCATTTTCATCTCTGTCCATGCAACTGACCAGAAGAATCCAAAAATCTACAAACAAAAGAAACAGAAATGACCCTTAACCATTCTAACTGCCTTTTGATGGTTTTCCCTTTCTCCAACTCTCACATGGCTGCAGAACCAAACACAATATTGGGAAGATCCAATGTCCATTCACAGCAATCATGCCACTTCACATAACTTGTACTGGCAAATATATAAATAACAGATGGATAGATAAGTATGTTTGTGTGTAGAAAGATAGAAACATATATCAATACAGTAATACAGTTGCCAAAAAAAAATGCAAACCCTAAACATATCTGTTATGAAGTGTAAGATTAGCTTTGATACTACAGGCAGATAATGACACATGCAACTTCTGCTTGGACTTACCATCTTCATCAGTCAGTATATGCAGAGGTGAACTGCAAAGGCCCTCCCCCATCGAGGTACTAGCAGACACTTCTACAGTATATTCTGTATATTTCTTTAAATCTAAATAAAGAAGAATAATTCAATAAACAACCATTAAGTGGGCCAAATTATTTGTGATTGGTAACAAAAGTGTTTCTTTTTATCCAGAATAAGATCAGAAAGATATGCAGGTGACATGTTTACTTTGTTATAATGATAGATATACAAAGAAATCTATTGAAGTTCCTTGTTCTTTGAACATCTAAAATACAATGGGATCTATGTTAGACTCCACCATTCATGGCCTGTTCCACCACATTATGGCAGGACACAACAGGTTTCAGGACAGGCAGAACATAACCTTACACCAGGACAAAAGGGTCATGTCCAACCCATGAACTACTTGATCTACATCACTCCATTCTATGAAAAGTTGACAGTTGCCACAAGTTGCAGAACACTGTGCACTGGCCTGTAATACGTAGTGTCAGAAGAGTAGTGTTGATGACTCTTTCCTTGGTTCCATTAGTCCTCTTGAGATAGATTGTGTACGTCTGTATGATTCCATTGGGAATGGATGGTGGAAAAAATGATAACTCAATTTCCATGGATGAGATGTTTCTATAGGTTACATTTTCTGGTGCAGAATCAGGAACTGAAAGACAAAACTTAGACTCATAGAAGATTTCAGTTGGTTCCATTGATACATTAAGCATTTTCTCAAACTAGTTTAAATTAAAACATTGTAAACATTTGGAATTTTGTTTTATTTCTTGTACAAAATGAATTTTAAAAGACTCTGAATTGGAAGAGCAAAACCTCATGACAGACACACTGTAGCAACAAGATATAGGACATTAAAAAAAAAAATGGTGGAAATAACATGCCAGATAAAACAGATAAGAAGAATCTGGAGCATGACTCTAACCTTTTTTTCCAACACCCCATAACTATTGCTGCAATCCTCCAAGTTAGCTGCTGTTAGGAGAGTTTCTGACGTGCTGCCATAACTTGCACTTTGTATCAGCAACCTGCATTTTCTTCCTTTTCCCTGGGTGATCTAGACAAGCTGTATGAATAATTGTATTGAAAACCAAAAGGAATCTAACACATTCTAGCCGTAAATGCCCTGAAAGCATCCCTTTTCCCAGAGGCTTGGCTGCTGGGGCTCGGGGCCAGTTTAGCAATGGTGCAGCCAAGGGCTGGCTGCCCCCCGCTGGTGACAAGCCCCAAGGCAGTGCTGCAGTGCGGCTGTAGCCAGAGCTGTCACTGGCCCCTGGGAGCTGCTTTCAGCTGGGGCTGTCGTGCTTTGCCCGGATCTGAGCTACAAGCTCCTGCTGCACTGCTGCCAAGGCTGTGCTTGGCCATGGACCCGCCGATGTGCAGCCTGACGTTGCAGCCTGACCTCAACTTGGCCCCATCACTACAGACCTGCCCAGCTGTCACTGGGCTGCATCTGACTTGGTTAGTGTCACTGAACCTGCTAACTCACTTTCCTGGCTTGGCCTCAGACCTGCCTCGTCAACGTGGAGTGTTTGGCAAGCCGGCCTTTGGACTGCCCCTGGCTGCCACCTCCAGACATGCCCTGCTCCTTTCTCTGGGGGTTGGTGTGACAAGTGCTGGCTAGTGAGGCCCCTGTCCTGCTGGCCGAGGGACCTGCTGGCTCTTGGCTCCCTGTCCCTTACAGAGCAGCTGTGTCATGACAGTTGGTTTTTGTGTGCATGTGTCTGTCCCCAAATAAATACACTAGCATGCTTTCCATTATCCAAAACTGGACTGATAGCATAATATATCTCATTCTAGAAAACCATAATACAATGACAGCAAAATCTGCCAAAAACATGAGGTAAGACATGTACGTGATTTCAGGATGCCTTAAACATTCCTGTAAACATACTGACACTTGATGAAACTCTGCATTCTTATGGCTAAATAATTTCTCCTTTAAGCAATATCCAGAAAGGGGATAAATGCTATGAGAGGTGGTGAAATCAGCCCACACTTCTGCTTAATGTCATGGTAGAGTGCTAACAGAGTATTCCAAAGAGCTCTTCAAACACACCAGCCCATGAATAGATTGTGTTTCACTCAAAATGCTCTATTACCAATATCCTTCCTTGGTTTTATTCTTCTCATCTCAGAAGATGTTTTAGCAGCTTCTCATCTCTTTCACAGGCAACTGGAATTCAAATTTTTGAAGAGCATTCAAAAAGGTGTCTAAGGCCACTGTATCAGTTGGGCAGCTGCCTACATAACTATGATAGATGACCACAAAAAATCTTCAAAATTAGCACAATGTCTTGGCAGAGCTGTCATGGTGCTTCTTTTATGACTACTGTTTCATGCAATCTGAAATCTAGGTGTCTGTGACCCTATTCTTTCAGGGCTTGACTTGTTAGAAAGGCCTAGAGAACAGTTCATTCACACAGGAAAAATCAAAGTTCATTTCAGAAACAAGGAGAAAGATGCCAGTGCTTTCACTGTGTCTTAACAATCAAGGAGCCAGAGAATTAAACTGATCTCCTGGGCAACAAAAGTCACCTTAAAGTAACTGACTGTAGAAAATCTATATTTTTGAAAAAAATTCTATACACTTACCAGTTTCAGAAGTTCTCACCAGAAGTGGGAAAGATGACTGATTCCCATGGCCAAGTCTAGTGAATGCCCTTACAGAGATGTTGTAGAGAGTATATGGCTTCATTTCACTTAGTGATATACTTGTAGATGAGGCATTTTTAATAAAAAAATCATTGGAATCACTGTACAGAACTTCATAGTGAGTTATGAGACCATTAGGCTGCTCTGGTGGTAGCCAGCTCAGATTTATTTCTGTTGCAGTTACATTTATTAACTCTACATTTTGGGGTGGGGAATCTGGTTCTGCAATACAGAAATCAGAGAGAGAAAAAAAAAAAACAACCCAGACCTGAGCTTTCAATTAATTGAATAGAGGATTGATTTCATTAACATATTGGATCCTTACATATATTTGCAGAAATGAGAAGTGTTAACTGTAACAGATAGCTGCTCTCTGGATGACAAAACTGCCCACATAGATCTTTCCCATGTGAAGAAACTTATTTTTCAGCTGAAATGCATTTTGCAGTTTATCCAGCATGGTAAAATATTTAAATGCAGCAGCCTAATATCTTCCACCCTAACATAAGTTATCTAAAACAGATGTGGTGAATCTTTTATATGGAGTTATCTCTCTTTTCGAGTCAGATTATTATTTCTAAATTGGCTAAAGTTGGGAAATATGAGTCTCAACCAAAATTATCTCAGGAAAAATAAATAACAAGAAGAGGAAAACAAGAGTTATTACACATAGCCTTATAAGAAGGCAGAAATTGTTGGTGGCTTTCACAGTAGTTTCCTTGAGGCTTTCATTCATCTCTTACCAACAGATGAACTGTTGGCCTGAAACTCCACTTAACAAATTTCTGTAATGCTCAAAGGCAAGGAATTGTAAACTTTCAGAGAAAAAGATATTTAGATAGGCAATTTTCTGTTCTTGTGGTATGTCATTTTTCTGCAAAAAAATAGCAGCATAGAAGCTATGCAACCTTTAAAAAAAAAATTACTTTAAGTTTCACTGTTTAACTAGATATTTTGGTTGGTTATTCAAATTAGTTAAGCTTCATAAATGCCCATTACTTTTAACCCTGCTTCACTCTCTTTTAATCTCAATTATTTTTCCTGTATTGTAGCATATCTGGCAATGAGAGAGATGACAACTGGACAATTACCTTCTCTGTTGCTTTGGTAAAAGCTAGAAATTACTCTGTTGAAACCAGTGAAAACAAACTTGATACAAATAAGAAAAGACTAATGCTTAATACTCATGATTCTGTTTTGTAAAGCAAATTCCCATGTTCTTTTCACAGAGGTCATTGTCAACCCCAGCTATTGGCCCTGTGCCTTGTGGAGACTGCTTTGCAAGCAAGAAAAAAAGATTCAGAGATCTTCATAAAGTAGTATTATACCATATATTAAAACTATTGATCAGTCTCAAAATTAATAAAGCCCCAAAGCCATACCAAAAACAACTGCATATATCACTGTGTAAAAACTAATTCTGTCAGCAGCTCCACTTAGAGACAGCAATATGGCTTCTGAACTAGATGATCTTCTAGGTCCCTGCCAACCCCTAACATTCTGTGATTCTGTGAACTGTTGAAAACTGCCACTTCCAGATGCTTCAGAACCTACTTAATACTAATTTCCATAGGATAACAATAAAAAAAAAAAAAAAAAAGAAAAAAGAAAAAGGTAGAGTCCTAAAGATAATTAATTTTGGTTTAGATGGGATATAAGGACACATTTTTTACAGAGAAGGAACCTCAGCTCTGCAGCATTCCTCCCATTTGTCTATCAGAGTTGAAAGTAGTTGACTGCTGGTCATGCAGCAGTTTTCATCATTTCTAGCACTTATCTAAAAATAGGCTGAGTTAAGTAACTGGTTGATAGAAGACTAATAATTTCAACAAACAATGATTTTTTGTTGTTGTTGTACACTTTCTTCCCCTCCTTAAGTATGTGGCAAATCTTCTGAAGAAGTACAAACTTTAATACAG
The DNA here is from genome assembly GCA_025447755.1 of Corythornis vintsioides. Classification (NCBI taxonomy): domain Eukaryota; kingdom Metazoa; phylum Chordata; class Aves; order Coraciiformes; family Alcedinidae; genus Corythornis; species Corythornis vintsioides. Next base: position 88,210 of record JAOEGS010007760.1, read on the forward strand.
AAATCAAATCATCATTTCAAACTACGTATTTACCATCTTCAGGTGTTCTCACAAAAACATCATTTTCTTCAGATAAAGCACTTTCTCCAATTGTGGTAGAGGCTGCCACTCTCATTTTGTAGTTTGTGTATTTTTTTAAACCTAAAAAGATTAAGTAAAAACATCTTGACTGTTGACTTCTTAAAGATATTTTTCCCTTATAGTTATAAAATTGGTTACTGCTTCTACATTTGTCAGCTGAAAGTCAGAATATATAAACACTCAGTCAAATCAACAGATTATGAAATAAGTCATCCAGCTTCAACACTGTAAATAGCTTTAAAAATTTATTTGTCAAAACAAAGGATGTGTATATCCAAATATGTGTTTGTCTTCTATATGCATTACCCTGATTAGCATAAATAAATGCCTGAAATTCTATGAGGAATGTTTTTTCTTCTTTAATAATTATAATCTTAAAAGAAGAAAAACATTATTAAGAAAAACATAATAATCATTTTGTATAATGTATTTGCAATTGGTTAGGGGTTTTTCATATAAAATGATACCATACCTGTCATAAGTAAGCTGTTATTTGAAGTTGTTGTGTGGAATGCTCTTCTTGTGTCCAGTTCCATTGCATAAACAGTATAATGAGTGATTTTGCCATTGGGATTTGCTGGGGGATCCCAATACAGCAAAACAGAGGAAGAGCTAATATTCTTGTAAGATATATTTTGTACAGAGCTTGGAACTTGAATGAAAACAGAAAAAAATATAACAGTATGTAAATAAATTATTTTTAAAAAGGTATGTTCAATGAAATAAACCATGCATGTTAACTTTGCTAATATAAGTGTTACAGCATTTTACCTTGTTCATGTGTCCTGACTGTGAGAACTGATGGTGGTCCTTCTCCAACAGCAGTGAAAGCAGACACACTGATTGTGTAGTCTGTGAAAGGTGTGAGGTCCTTTATAACATAAGACAGTTCTTCAGCCAAAATATTCATGGTATACTGATTATCTGTGATCAAATGGAGACAAACAGTTACTTATCCATTAACTCCTTTTTTTTTTTTTTTTATTCTAGACTGAAAATTTTTTCTGCTAAAAATTTGGCTGTCAACAGCTTTAACTACTATAATACTTGTAGGCCAGATTACAACAGATGCTGTCTAAAATATTTTTTTCAGCAACACAGACAGCTTTTAGCAACTCAATACCTCAAACTGAATGAGATCATAAAAAGAAGATCCATGTATAAAGTACTGTATTTTTTCTCTGTATAACAAAGAAGATACTTCAGGATTAATATTGTATAGAAAAGATCCACTGTGGTTCAAAATAATGGATTACATTCTGGGGTTAGATACTGGTGTATATGGAGAAATTGGGTAGCTTAATAAAAAAGAAAAAAAAATAAAAATGAACACTTGATGTTCTCCCTACTGTTCAAAATTCCATGTAAAAATTTAGGGTGGTATTTTAAGTCCCTGCCTGTCAACTGAGGCCTGCTTAATGATTTGTAAATATCCATACTTGGCAAAGAAACACTGGTCCATTGATAATACAGAACAAGTGTACACACTAATGACATCACCATGTCATGGGGTCATCTCCACCTGTTTGTCACCCATATAGCAAAGTTGTAACTTTTTGACCTATTTACCTTCACTGACATTTTAAAACCTATTAGTCAAAAGGCTTAGAGAAATCAAGGTCTCTGAAGGGCTTGGAGATATGTTAATCCCTGACAATCACACCTGCTTTGGCAACTGTAATAACTGATTGTCTATGCAGCTTGGCTGATGGCTTTTGGGTGCCCCTTTCACTGGCAAGGAGGTCAGCTGGGTGACAAGGGGCTAGTTCCTGCCTGTGTGGCATTCCCATTTGCTTCAGAATGTTATTTGGTAGTAAAAAAATCCAACTCCAGCAAATGACCCATTCATAATTTGCTTGAACCGTGTGCTAAAGATCATATCTGGGACAGTGATGGGGGTCCTTCAGAACAAAGGAGAATGTAGAAAAATATCCTAAAATATCTCACCCAAAGCAGAATGCAGTTCTGTATCTCCATTTAGAGCAGGCAAATTTTCACCAGATACACTTGTAAATATTACTGGGGGAGCTGTCTGAATGCTGGAAAACATTTCAGCTGAACCTTCATATAATTCATTGGCCGTTTCCATTGAATTCCAAGTGGAAGAAGGTTTGGTGTTTTCATTTAGCATGTATGGTTCCAAAGAATCAATCAAATACTAAAAATCAGAAGGATAAATCACAGTTATTATTTAATCAAATTTTTATATAATACAGAAATAGTGTTTGTATAAACAAACTAGTATTTGTGCATATATAAGCATGCTATATAAATGTTGGCATACAAACATCTTTCATTACAACAACAATTAACTAAATAAAGTACAGTATTTCTCGTGAAAAAGTTCAATAGACAGTGGTGTATAAACTTTAAATTATTTTTATTGTTTAAACAAATATGTTATTAAAAAAAATCTTAAAATATTTTTTATAGTACAGTGGAAATTATTTTAGAACAAGGCCATTCACTTTAATGCCATATTCTTGGAGTTCTGTTGAATAGATATATGTCTGAGCTTGGGAAATTCCATTTGTACTAAGCATGTTCTAAAACAGGGTTGCAGGCACTGAAAACAAGAGGGCTTCAGATGCCCCTACTAGACCATGAAGAAAAGGCATAAAAGGTTGACTAAACAGGGAATAAGGGAAGAGGGAGAAAAACAGAAGCTAATGAAATAAAGGGGAGAGGGGAAAATAGGGGAGTATAGGTGTGAAAAGGGAGAGTGAAAGGGAGAGAAGTGATAAAGTCAATTGGACAGAAGGTAAAAAAAATCAAATGTTGGGAATTGATGGCAGTAGATAAAAGGGGAAGCAGAACTATAAAGAAAACCACAAATGCAGAAGAGAGAAAGCATCTTGAGCACAGGTACAAAATGGTGTGCAAGCACTAGATCATTATGCCCCTTCAGAACCTGGGACCAAATCCAGGACTCTAGTGTCTCTAAATTGTTCTGCTGTCATCTGTGAACTCTCCCCACTCACACATATGGCCCACTTCACTGCCAGACAGAGATGCCTTCACTGTGATGTAACCAATTCACATTAGCTCCCTCCCTACAGGCTCTGGGTGGAGAGGGCAAAGCAGCATTTTACCACTTGAACTAGGGAGAGATTAACCACAGGCAGGGATACAGCATCAGTTTCACCTAAGTACCAACAGATAAAAGCTACATATGCCTCATCTTCAAGCACACATCATAGCAAAACAATAACCCATGTAGAAATACATTTTGCTTCTGATGCTTTTTCATATACAAGACAAAGCTTTTCACTGTTGATAGTTATTGAGTATTATTAACACTGTGGGTATGGCAGTTCAAATCCTGTAGATGCTCTAAGCTTGGGTCAATAGGGTTCTAAATCATGTTTATTATGACTTGTTTTGATTTTTAATTAGAGAATTACATTCAATAAACTATAATAAAGCAGCAATGATGCTACACTCAGAACTCAAAAATTAGGAAATCCCATCATTAAAACATGTATGTGAGGACAATTTTAATTTTTTCTGCATCTGTACTATGATACAATCTTTAATTATAGAGTTATATACTTTCACTTTCCTAGGATGCCTGCCTGGTTTAATTAATGGATTCTTGTAGTCATGTTTTTTCCCCTTAGTCCTTGTTTAATAGTTGGCTTCAGGGCTGTATTTAATATACAACATTCAACTTGAAAGCAAACTTATTCACTGAGCTCTACATCAAAAACTTAGATTCTATGTCAGATTCAGACATCATTCTCTTAAAAAAAAAAAAAAGAAAAAAGAAAAAAAGAGAAAAAAAAGAAAAAAAAGAAAAAAAAAGAAAAAAAAAGGAAAAAAAAAAGAAAACAAAAGAAAAAAGGCAGTCAGTCCTGAGCTGGAAGTTTGTTAGGGGTCTATAATTCTGCACTGTAAATGCTCCTTAAGATTCACACTCCCATCTAGGAGTTTGTCTGGGTGGCTATGTAACAATCTGGTCACCTAAAACTACTTTTACTGTTAGGTTACCCATTTCTGCAAAGAAATAATTCACTAGAAAGTCTAAGACTGTGGGATATGTCTTCCTGCATTCAGTAGCTAAGACAGTCTGCATCATTCTGACAGAAATATTTATTTTTTTTTGTTGTGAAAACAGCAGTACTAGAATCTCTAAAAACCAGCCAGAGAAAGAGGATTGGGTGAGGAAGGTGGCTTTTAAAAGCACTGACAACATATCTGTCATGGCCAATTCCACATTCTGTATCTATCAGACAATGCAGAGAAGTAAATGTAATCTAGCAAAGAAATTTGTATATATTAAAAATAATAATAATAGAATACCTTATTTTTTCCTTGAAGAATAGTGTTTTCCAGAGTCACCTGTGTTTCCTGCACCTGTACTTTAACTCTGTACTGGGTAATGATTCCATTTGGTTGTTGTGGCTCTCTCCAAACTATTTTTACATATGTGGCTTCCACTTCTGTTAAATGTAAGTCTGACACAGCACCTGGGACTACATAATCAAGAAGAAACTCCTGTGATTATTACAAGCTTTTTCAGTACTGCATGCAAAGTGCAATAAGCATTTAATCAAATTTCACATCCTTATCTTTTGAGTTGCTGCTGTGCAGATAGTTACTTCACATGTTTTCTCAGCAAACAAGTTACAAGTTCTAAAAATAGGCACATATTTACTTGACATATACAACATATGTCTGAATATGGACAGATCCTAAGATGATGTAAATCAGGGTATCTCCAATGAGATCAGTGCATTGGAAGCAAGCAGACTTTTGCTAGCTTCCTATATGGAATCTTAAGTATATTGAAAATGAAAGCTTAATTCTACATTCATCAAACCCAAACAAGAATGAAGTAAAAAACTAGGGGAAAAAAAAAAGTAATACATCTTGTCTATTTGCATAATATGTCTCAGAAAAACAGAAATGTGAAATTATTTGCATAATGAAGATTTGTAGATTTGGCATTACAGTGAGACATTTTATGTCATTCTAAAATTAAAACAAAAAAAACTACCAAAATCCCCTTTGGCTTCTGACAGTGAGTTTAGAGAGAAGATGAGCATGACTGGACTGAAGCAGGCCACCTCTGGAAATTGTCTCTGCTGACAAAAGCAAATATTTCAGAAAAAGAATACACCAGACAAGGATAGTTGTTCCTCCTGCTGTTATACCTTGGGCAGGCATTACAGCAATCACTGATTGAGAGATTTTCTAAATTTTGCTGTGTGGCATAAACAAAAAAAACCCAGAAATAACCATCTTGAAACTGCCTGCCCATTACACACTGATTCAGGGTTTTTTTTCTGGTTCCATCCTAAGATGCAGCCCAAGAATCCTGTACAATCATCTCACACACATGTACAATAAAAGTGCATCTCTTTACTGCAAAGGACTCACCTGCTGATTTGACTCTTGGGAGTCAAAGCTCCCAAACAACAGAGTAGATGGCTCAGGGGTAGAGCCAACCACTGGACTGCCCCAGGAAAAGATCTCAATGTCGAGTCTTCCCCAGAGTCCCTCATACAGGTGTTTCCATCAGAGACTGGTATGGGGCCTTGGATTTGGTGAAAATGACTCAGACAAGAGGTTTAATAGGAAACACTGGGGCTGAACAAAGCAGCCATAGGGTACTCTGACCTGTTCTTTCTTTTCCACTTGCTGCCATCTAACGGGGAAGGGTGGAACCTGCAATTTAATTCCCGTGTCTAAAAACAACTACTTAGGGAGAAACTAAGTTCCTTTCACAGCATGAAGGCTTCCAATAGCAGTTAGATTTAGTGACAGTGGATGAACTGGGAAAAAAATTAGAAATAAATCGACATATTAAATTTTCAGATAATTTCGTTCATTAGCTTTTTATCCCTCTCTTGTAACACTCCTAACTTTCTTTCTTACCTAAAAGGCTCTAAGGGAAAACTGAGAACAGTTATCATGCACAGCCCATTTGCATCACTTCTCTGTGCTTACTCACCATCTGCAGGAGTGAAAATTGTGAGGTTAGTCTTTGGCCCCACCCCAGCACTTGTCTCAGCACCAATGTACACGTTGTATGTTGTGAAAGGCACAAGGTTACTAAATACAAACTTATGATCTTTTGTGCTGTTATCCAGAATATGACCTAGAATGAAAAATGAAGAGATTCTAGCTCAAAAATAAAAGCAGTTCACAGCTACTTTCCAGGATGATGAATCATGAAAGCACAAAGGTGTTTGTGAAAAAGCTAATTTGGCATCAACTTCTTTGGAAGTAATACTGAATGTCTGAGGAAAAAACAATCAACCAACCAACAAACAAACAAAAACCACCTCAATAATGTATTTATTTTAAAAGGAACAAATTTCTTTTTCATTGTACATTAATTTCTATTGCTTTTACTATGTGGTCCCATAAAAATATTAGTATACAACTCATACAACATTCTTACTTAAAACCAAGCAGTTACATAATTTGTTTATATATGTATGTCTGAATCAAAAACATTATAAAAACATAAAAACAGACTTCTACAGCTGATTGTGTATTACCTGGGAATGAATGTATATGCTCTAGTAATATTTAACAGAAGGAGGAAAAAGCTAAAGTTAGATATAGAATGATTTGGATATAACAGCACCCTATTTCAGCTGTGAGCTTAGTCTGTTTCTGAGTGAGGAAAGTTGGTCTTCTCCATTCTTAACTAATGTGAATTTCATTACATGCTCTTCCTTATAATGGACAGGCTTTTCCCTTAAAAGTGACCTAAAAACTATATATAAGTCTAATAGTAAAAAATATACATAGCATTGCTTTCAAATATTCCTTATTGATTGGCAGATACACTAAGTTTAAGGAAATAATCACAAAAAAAAAAACCCCAGCAACTAAATTTCAGACTTACCAGATGGTCCATACAGCTCAACTCTGTAACTAAACTTTCCTGTTACTACAGTCGGTGGGTCCCACATCACTGAGAAGGATTTTGCTGTAATGTTGCTCTTGGCAATATTTTGTGGGGGATCTTCTGGAACTTAAACAATATTGGAAAAAGTCTTTGAACATAAAATAATTTATATTAGGATTTCAAAGAAACATATGTCAGACAGCTCATTTTAAAGATATACATTAAATATTCTGAAAGGAAGTTACAATAAAAGCACATCTCATTAAATGACTTATTTTTATTTAATTTTTTAAGGTATTGCTCACCATAGGTATCAAGAGAGCCAGTAGTTTGCAAATAATCCTTAAAAGACAAAGATGGCAGGAATTCTACCAAAAAAAGTCATCATTTTAAAATCAAACATCAATGAGCTATGCAGTAGGGACATATATCACCTTCCTCTTCATGGCAAAACATGCACATGACAAAACAACTCTGTGTCATGCTCTCGTGAGAGCAGGAAAGTGACATTTGAAATAAATATGCTCTTCATCCTCCCACCTGCTATCACAAAACATCAATCCACCAATTCCTCTCCCTCAAGCCTCAGACACTGCAGTGAAGGATTGAAATGTGAGGGTCTGGCCACGTGAGAAGCTGGTAACTTTTCCAAGGTTGGCTAGTGTGACACTAAAAAGATCTTGTAAGAACCAAGACATCTGGAGAAGGGAAATGGATCTCAGTAATTACAGAAAGACTCAACAGTGGTGCTTGAAACTGGAGGAGGAACCTGTTACACTAACTGAAAAGCAACACTCCTAAATCATAGCTTTACTATATAGCCTCTGTGGATAAATACAAACATTAGTGTGAAAAAACGTTTCCCACTGAAGCAAATGTAAGAAAAAAAAAAGAATGATGTAAAACATCTATTAAGTCACAATGCCTTTCTAACAAATCACCAACCAAACTCTGGGGCCAGTGTCCAAACAGGATCCTTGGCACACAGGCATGGAGGACTCACCAGGGAGCACTTTAACAAGTGCTTGTAAGGTGAAGATCTCATAGAAGTTTGGTGGTACCAGTGTGCTGTTAAGAGGAGGGATCTGCTGAGGCTTGGACTGAGAACTGACTGTGCCTATGGCCCTGTGTACACCACCCATGCTGACCAGTAAGCCAATCTCTCTGTTCCCAGACCATGCTTTAATGGATGAACCTTGTTTGTACAGGCATCCAGCAGGCAAGGACTTAAGAGCTTCTCTTTCAAACAGCTGACATGTTCCTATGCATTTGGCAGAGCTAAACCTCCCACTGCATAAGCCTTTCATCACTTTCCAGGGTTTTCTAATGAACAATGCACCTATCCTAGGATGTTAACAGGGTGAAAAATAAATGGGAAATTATCCCTGAGATTATTAGAACAGAAACTATCCCTAGGCAGAACAGCAAACTAAGAATATTTTAATTCTAGCAAAGCAATTTGAATGAAGAGTGCTAGGAGGGAATTAAACTTCTTTTCATCTAAACAGCACTATGAATTCTGGATATATGAAAGGGGAATCCAGTAGCTCCAAACTATGTCAAGCAAAAGAACAATGTACTAAGAGAAAGCCAGCATTGCACTCCACTACAATACCTTTTTTGTATGGCTCCATTAATAACACTGTCCACTATCTAAGCCATTACAAAACTCCTGCTCCTGGAAAACCTTAATTTCTAATTCTGACTTCTCAGTGCATTGCAGGTAATGCAAAATCAACTGTTCTAGTGTTGAAGATTTCTTCAGCACTGAACAGCTTTCAGCAATACGTTCAGATTGATGAACCATGGGACAGGAGTTTTCTTTCTACTCCTTATTTTTCCACAAAAGAAAAGAAGCTGCAAGTGCATTAATATGTACACAATACATGTATTTTTGAATACTATGCCTGAGTCCTTTTCACTTCATCTGTATTTGTAACTTTTCATAAAATCTGATTTGTTCTGAACATACTTTGGTATCTTTTAATTTTAATAAAAACTAAACTTGCACTCACTGCACATTATCAAATACATTAATAGTTCTATACATTTTCAATTGATTCCATTAGGTAAAATTAAGTAATCATGTAAATACAACATCATGATAAAGACAGATTTGGAATGAAATATCTTGTAACACAACTTCAAATGGATATTCTGAAGTTTTCAGATGAATCTGGGACATGATGTCCATGTGAAAGCAGTATATACCTGATTCTGGAGTCCGGACAATTGCACTGTCAATGTAACCTGCTTCAGTGGTAACTGCAGAGACTTCAAAAAGATAGGTGGTGTATGGCCTTAGATTAGTTATAACAAAACTAATTGGTTCATTCCAAACAGAGCTCATTTGACTCAGTCCCTCTGTGCTCGGTGTGACCGTGGGCCGTGAAGGAATTGAGGATTTCCCAAAGGTAGTGGAAGGAGTGGTAGTGCTCCACAAAAATGATTCACTGTTCTCCTATAAAGACAAAATAGGAAACATTATACCTGCATCTGTAACCTAGTATTATATGTCTGTGCAGATCAAAAGAAGCAGACCACTTTTGAAATAAAATTACACAAAATTGGTTATCCTTTTTATACTTCAATCTCCAAATTTAGGTTATCATTTCATTAACTGACACTGTTGGTACATCCTGTTAATGACAGTATTAGAGTTTCCTGCCTTATTCCAAAAGATCTCAAATCTGACTGAACAGAAGCAATTCTTTATTCCCAGATTCTGATTTCAGCTCCTGGTCTCTCCAAATTAAACAAAAAATTAGAGATTGAAAATTATCTCATTATTTTGTATAGAAAGGGTGCCAAGTTGAACCTTATAAAATTAACAAAATGAAACAAGACAAAAAAAAAAACATTTATTTTGATTAAACTAAGCTTTCAAGGAAAATCATTCCATATAAAGTCTTCTGAATAGAAAGGTTTTTCTTCAGACATTATATCCTGTCTTGGGCATAAGTTTGAAAAGCACCTGGGTTTGTTCTGAAAAGCAAGCCTCCAAGTTTTTTATGTCCCAAATTTTACATCTAAAGTTGGCTTGAATCTATTTGTAATTTAAAAGGTTTATAGCACTTACATTACATTCTGGTAACCTCCCAGACAGAAGGTCCTCTACTTTAACCAAGACATCTTTCACTACAATTCCACTTCTGGCATGTTTCACACTAATCTTGAAACTAGTTATCTTCCCATTTGGTTGCCGAGGGAGAAACCAGATCAGATTTACAGCTGAATAATTTAAGGCTTCAACTGTGAGATTCACTACTTTACCTGGAGCTGGAAAACAAAAGAAACAAAAGGAGTGAAACATACTTGTATTCTCAGCACTGGAAAAAAAAAAACTACATATTTTCTATTTTTTTTTGTAATGCCATTTCTAGCTTCCATATCCTAAAGCAAATAAGTTAAGAACCATTCACAAACACATGAGACATGTAAAGAAGTTGGTAAGCAACCAGCTCTTTTCCAAGCTATTTTAAAAGATAAATATAATTATTTTAGTCTTGTAATAATATAGCAATTTGTTAGGTCAACATAATAATATCCTTCCTGGAAGCAACTCTTCTGCTATGTCAGAAATAGAAAATTTTTACCCTTTTTTGTGTGCAGTTTGCACAGCTACAGAAACCAACCAGGATTCCTAAACACAAAGGGCCAGTCAGTGCCATGGCAGCACAAGTTTTATATTCCACTGGGACTGGTTCACACCAGCATGACTGGCCTGGTGACAACTTTTCAGCCAAGGCACAACTGCTCCTGGAGCCTGAGCAAGACTACAAACACTATATTAATAAAAAATAGGCAAATTCTGATTCTAAGAATAATTCAATCTTTAAAACCATCAAATCACATTTTAATTTCAGCCACATATTATTTTAATTCCTTCAGAATTATAGAAATGTTGTAATTATAAGGGACCTCTAGAGATCACCTAGTCCAACCCCTCCCCACCCCAAAGCAGGTTTGCATAGCACACATTACACAGGATTGCATCCAGGTGGAAAAGAAGTTAAGTGAAAAGTAAAACCAACACATTCTGTGCTGGGCTTCTTAAAGCAGGCACTTGACTCCAGCACTAAACAAATATTGTTTGACATAAGTGAGCAATGCCAGAGCTGACCCCACAACAAAGTTCTGTCTCCTAGTACTGCTGCAGGCAACAGCAGATGGGTCCACTTGACAGGTAGCTCTGCTCTCCTGTGACCTTGCTTTCTAGAAGCAGTCTGCCTAGAAACTGGCAGAGGAAAACCCCTTAACAAACCCAATACATGCAAACCTTAAATGCTGGTATTAGTAAATAGGACAAAAATCACCTTTTTCACTGAATGAGGGAATAAGAATAGAATTAGGATTTTGTTATAAATGCATCACAATTTGTTCAAGTATAAAATGTGCTATGGACACTTTATTTGAACATATTAGAGCAGGTTTAATTAAAATAAATAGTAGACTTTAGTAAAATTACCACTTTCTGCAGTCTGAAAAAGAAAAGGATCACTAAATACTCCAAGGCCAGCACTGTTCTCAGCAGCAACCTATAATAAAAAAAGCCAAATTAGAGAATTTATAAGATATATAGTTTCCAGGACTATTAAAATCTTAAGGAAGCACAAAGGTTCACCTTCTAGCTTTTAAGCTATGGGTATGTAAATGAGCATGCCTTTTATAACTGTATTGTTTAAATTATATGCAAAATTTAAATATGAAAAAATAAAAATGGAAAAATTATGAATCTGTAAGTAATTGAGAAAACCACATGTGAATATCCACACTTCATAAATGTGAAGTCCCTATTTTATACTAAAGTCAATAGCAAGAATATCAGAAAACAAGCCTTTTCCTTACCACAATTCACTTAAAACAGCTTCCCCATTCTTATTTTACTACTGATATTATTTAAAAGTACAAAAAAAGGAAAAAAGGTTCTCTTTCCATTCTTGGGCTCCTGAAGGATAGCAAGAGCATCTACAGCAAAGTAGGATGAGGTAACATGGAGACATAAATCTACAGCCACTTCCTAATGCAGTGCATATTCTGCTTGTGAAGGAGAATCTGTATCTCTGGCCAGTCTTTCCTAAGCCATACAAAGACCCCCCCCCTCATAAACACATCTCATATCTCCAACCAACTTTATCCTACTTCAATATCATGGAGAGAACAACTTGAAATATCCTTAAGCATTGATAATGCTACAGTAATTACAATAGCTGAGGAAATTTCCTAGAGATCTTCAGGGAATTAACAAGCAATTGGAAAACTCTGATAGTATTAAAATTAATTATATAAATCTAAATGTATGTCCTCATCTGAACACTGATTTTTTGTTATCTCAAAGTAGTTATTGTAGAAAGGGTCCAGAAAGAAAAACTAATGTTAAGATAGACATGGAAACTTCTATTTCATACGTGTAATTTCAAGAGAACTTAAAGTTACTATGACATAAATATGCTAGACTTTGCATGGTAAAGATGTCAGCTAGACATTTTTTTAATAGCAGAAATTAAGACTGGACTGTTACAAACATAATGGAAACCCATATTTAGAGCTCATAAGCTTTGTTGAGCTGTACTGTCACAGTATTTATCAAAGAGAATTTCACAACAGGACCAAGCCAGGTATCCTAAACAATAAAGCATTTTCACCCTTGTCAAAATCAAGAGCAACTTTTAAATGACACAACAGATTCCAAACATTAACCAAAGAACCACAATAAATTGGGCAAAAGAAGGAAAACATGTAAAGTTTCTGTTTTTAAGAGGTTTTTTTTTAATGTTTCTTTTTCTACTTAACATCTGTTAAGTAGAAAAAGTGTTTCCACCTGAGTCATTATTGCATCTGTGAGGTTGCTCATGGGTCAGCCAGTCAGGGCCCCTCCAAAGGAGTAGATAATGTAACAGCCCTTAGTTTGCCAACAGGTTTTTATTCACTCATAAGAAAAGCTGTGTGGTCCCTGCCAGACAAGGTTGTTGGGTCACGAGTCAATTCCCTTAGTCAAATTCTGCTCTAAGATCAATATTTCAGACACCAGCAATGGGAAGGATTGCCTCTCACTGAGATCACCAAAAGGCAAATTATTAAGTTAACCAAATTATTTAGTATGTAACACAGTTTTCCTGGGGAAGATTTTTATATGGAACAACAAATGAAATCTGCAAAACCTTTAATATTGAACTCCAAACAAGTGCTACTGAGATGCTCAGAATTGCAAAATGAATTCTCCTATTAATTTTTCTGAGATTAATCTGCTTAGAGTCTGAGTGGTAATACTACTCTCAAGTAGTAGCTGAACTTTTTATTTTTTTTAATGTAAGAGTTTTGGTTTGTTGGTTTTTTTTTAACAAATTACTAGAGGCAAGAGAACAAAGGATAAACATTTCTGCAGCTGTGGATATACCAGCTTTTTACAACTAGATTCACAGTGAGTGACTTTTCCACAATGGCAGGCATAATGAGATTTTTACTTTCTTACACACACAAACACCCCACATTAAGAAAGAATCACTGCACAGCCCTAGTCCTGGTCTGGCCAGCAGCAATATTTATTTTTTTTTTAAAGCTTTGTGCTGTAAGAAGCTACATGGGATGCAGTGAAACAAACCAAACATGTCATTTCATTCTTGACAATGAAAAGAAGCACCTCTCCAAGGTTCTTAAGAAAAAGTGAGGCAAAGAACTGCTTGGCAAATATTGCCAAGAGGACAGCAATTAATTTCTATCCATTTGAAGTTATTTATTGTTGAAGACTTCAGAGATGGATCAAGAGTGCCTAATCTCTATGTCAACCAATTCCACATACAGAAGTAATGAAAATACATGTACTGATTTTGTCACTACATATTCACTGTGAATATTGAAGCAATAAAAACTATGGATAGGGAAAAATATGGATTTTCTTTCTTTCAGGAGATAACACTTGTTATACCTCCCAGGCTTAGGGACACCAGCCTAAGGTGTTTACTGGCTACTTCTAAACAGATACTCTGGAAGAAATCTCCATCTTAAAATTATTAAGTTTAAAATCAAAGACAAAAGTATGTGCCTACATGCTTTTCTAGTTCTGTTTGAATGATCTAGAAATCTACATGTAGCATCCAAAGTGCACCAGTGATTTGAAAGATTAAATCTCAATGAAGATGAAGAAGAATTTAGGCATGAAAATTTCACCCTTTGCCTTTTACTTTCTACTACATAATATCATATACCAAAGAATATCAACAGAAGAAACTATGTCTTAGTACAATTTTGATTGGAAATTATTTAAAGTAGATTTAAAAACCACAACCATGAACAAATACCTGGCTTGTGTATGTTGCTATATGACAACAGCAATTAACAAGGTCCTTCAGAAGAAACTACATGCATCTACAATAAATTCAGGCAGTTGACAATAAATCAGAATGCAAAATACTAAAAGGCATTCATAAAGCTTTTACCATAATTTCATAAGTTGTTCCAGGGTTAAGACTGGTAAGAAGAACTTCCAGACTATCTGGCTTTGTTGTGACCTGTGTGTAAATTGATTGCAGCCACGGGCAGACCTCTTTATACTTAACAATATAAGAGAGAATTCTCCCATTAGGATGCAGTGGTGTATTCCAAGACAGCAGAATCCCAGCAGAGCCCACTCTTTCACCTGCAAGGAACACAGGAGGCCCAGGATCTGAAAAAAAAAAAAACCAACAAAAAAACCAAACCAAATAAAAGAGCAACAACAAAAAAATATATATGTAAGTGTATATGTATACACACACACACACACACACACACACACACACATATATATACACACACAGAGAAATCAGTTTTTAATTAACTTTCCACATAACAGAGACACCTTCACAGCCTCTATAAAGAAAATATTTGCCAGCACAAACCACAAAACTAATCAAAACTAATGTGCTGTTCAATAAAAAGTGTTTGTTTTCTTTCTGGCTAGAGTCCTGTTACAAAAATGGTTAAATGAATTTTGGAAGAAGAAGAACATTCTTCTATAAGAATGTAAAAAATGAAATTCTCAAGATCTTCAAGGACAAAACAGAGTTTAATACCAATTTAATTTTTTAGACACTTTAGCATGTTTAATTTCAATTCCTTTCCCTAAAACCAAACAGGACTCTCCTACAAATCATGCCTGATATGACTACATTTTTTTTTTTTTAAGTCTCTGAAGTCAACCAATATACATATAAATCAGGGTGTGGATATTACTACATGACAATAGGAAATTTTTCAAAGCTTATAAAAGGTGAGGTGTTTTAATAGACAAACTAATGGATAAACACAACTACAACTCACATCCAGGGCTGCTGCTTAAAAAAATCTGACAGCAAAACTTCCATAGAACACCTCAGACTCAGTATTTTTTTTAATGGTTAAAGAAGACTAAATAATCTAATGTTTTTCAAAGCTGATGTATCATTTCTCAGATACTACTGTGCATATTATAAATACAAAAAAGCACAGTTAAAACAACAAAACAAACAAACAAAAGCCAAACTACACAAACCAACACATTTAATCAGTCATTAACTCACTTGTCACATTTGTTGTCACTGTTCTACTTGCAGGTGAACTATATAGTGAAGAAGAAACTGAAGAAACTGTCACGTTGTATGTTGTTCCAGGAATAGTATTAGAAAAATCTGCCTGAAATAGGATATAGATTTATTTAAGTCTTTTACCAAGAATCATGAACATACAATAAAATAAGAAAATACACCAAAACTAACAAGGACAAAAAAATAAAACCAAACCAAACCCCAGAAACTTACAAGATTCTCAACCTAAAGCTAGCCCATCTTTTCAATTAAACAAGATTAATGACTTCTTAGCATACATTTACTCCAAATACCTGTGTCTTTGCAGATCCCAGAAAAAACAAGAGCCAAACCACGAGAACAGCCATTATTTCTGTTAATATGACTATATTTTCCAGAGAGCAGAATCAAAAAGTGCTCCTATTTCTTTTTGATGGCTTAGCAGTGAAATGTTGCCTGCATTAATGATTTAAGCACAGATCTTCCTGGCAAGTACACAATTAATGAGTCTGTATTACTCAATAGCTTTGCCCTTCCTTTGTTAAACTATTCATGAACCCTTGGATCACTCACTGTGTCCTTCTAGCAGACTTAAAAAAAATTCACTACCTGTTGTTAGGTAAACTCTGGATGCTGAAATTTGCTCTCACCAATTTTTCGTTAATACTTTAATGTTCTTATTTGCATTAAATAGCTAAAGAGGCAAGCTTGAATTCCTCATCCACACATAAGGAAAAGCTGGTCATGCAAGTCCTGTAATAAAAGCACATACTTGATACTCCCTAACTCCAAGATCTAGGATAACAACAGAACCATGATCAGGAATAAGATCCACGTGAAATCTGTCTACATGTCCATACGGTAGTCTCCAGTACAGTGAAAAAGAATACAGTGAAACATTGAAGAATTTAAGTCCTTCTGGCTTTGCAGGTTCTGAAATAGAATTGTGGAATAAAAGACATTAACTAATCCCCTTTACAAATATGTTAGTATTTACAACAGACTATAAAAGCATCCAAGAACAGTTCACTTGCTGCATGCAGAATAATTGCTAATGAGCCTGCATAAAACAGGATATTATACTGCAATTGTTACACCATTACTGAGACAGGGTTGATAATCTCCCAGCTATGCTGTGCAGACACCCCCATTTGCAGAGAGCAAGCTCAAGTATCTCTGCCAAGTGTTCAGATAATAAGGAATGTCTGCACAGTCCTGGTGTTTCTGTTGTTCTCAACCTTAAAGTTAGCATTCCTACTGTCATAACTAGTGTTACTGTTGAAATTCAACATACATCTGGTGCTTGTGCTGTTGCTAGTCACACTGAGTTAACTCACATTTTTCATGTGCTTGGAATCCCAGTAATTCCATGAAGTATTTTTGTAAGGCACAGTCAGGAAAATTTGCTGTAAATTTCACCTACAGAAATACTACTCAATATTGGGAATATATATTATGAATGGATTGAAAATCAGTTGTGATTGTATAGAAACACCAGTGAATATGGACTGCAAAGCATCTTGTTAATTATTCCAAAAATTAACCATTGTAAACCAGTAGGGTCAGGCTTGCAATGTAAACTCAATACATTTAAGTAAAAGCAAACAGAATGAGGTTAGCCAAGCTGACTTAAACCTTCCCTGCATTAGAAAAAAAAAATATTAACAGAAATCAGTATATTATAATGTTGCAGCTCCAGTTTAAGCTTTAAAATACACTGATGCTTTTTGCTATTAATTTTACACTCAAGACATGACCTCAAAACAAATTTAAGGATTTTCACTTTGTGTCACTTTTATTTTAAAAAGCATTTATTAAAAAAAAGGCACTACTGATGTGTTCACCACGGTGAAAACATGGGGCAGTGTCATCCAGCTTTTCCACTCCACTTCCAGTAGGCAG
>JAOEGS010007761.1:0-11717 GCA_025447755.1 Corythornis vintsioides
AAAATGATCACAAAGAATTTTAGTCTAGAATTCATAATTATCCAGCAAAGAATTTCATTACAGTACATCTCAGGTGGGATGTGATAGGGATTAAAAAGAACACATTTTTAATCTGATTATATAATAATATTTGAAAAATATATATAACTTCAGAAATGTATCTGTATAATTAAAATTTAAAGATTCAAAGCATAGAATCACAGATCCATACAATTATAGAAAGTTTTGGATTGGAGGGGACATTTAAAGATCATCTCATCCAACCACCCTGCATGAAGCAGAGACATCTGCAACTGGATCAGGTTGCTCAGATGTATTGAACCTAACCTGTAATGTTCCCTGGGGTGGGCCATCGACCACCTCTTTGGGCAACCAGTGGCAAGTGTTTCAACAGCCTCATTGTAAAAAAATTCTTCCTTATATCTAGTCTAAACTATAACACCAGTTGTGCATAAGGGTCATATTTGCCACTTCTCAATTCCGCAGTTTCCAAAAAAAAACTTATCATGGGAATCATATTTTATGTCTTTATTCATAAATGAAAAAACTAATGTGACTATATTCATCAAGAATCGTGTTACTGGTTAGGCTATCAGCTTCTCCTGCACTTCTGAACAGCTATTGCATTGCAATAATTTTCAAATGCTGTAAAGCTAGGCTGAGTTTCAAGCAATTTTAGAATAAAACAAAGCTGATTAGTTCCTCTTTCTGATCCCCCCAAACTCCCAGTCTTAGTCTCACTATGTGTCTTAGTGACTGAATCCAGAACACATGGATAAAATATTTAATCTGTTTGAATATGCATTACTAAGACATTAACACGTCCATAGTGACAGATAAGTTACCCAAACTTCCTTCCATAAAGAAAAGATGAACATAACTCTGTATAGCTAGAGGGAGTCTGGTGGGTGCCTTTGCAGAAGCAAGAAACTAGAAAGAAACATTTTATATTTTTAGGACATTAATTCCTAGCTCTATTAATCTATAATGATGGTGACCAGCTATTTTAGGTGCTTTGGTGCTCAGCCATCATTCAAAGTATATAAATGAGGGTGATATCAGGTGCTGATTAGGAAAAAGAGGAGTCTGCTCAGTGGTGCTCTAACAGCATCACTGGATTACGAATAGTACATCAGCAAGTGGAGTATTTCTCTCACTCATCACATGTCCATATTCCTGGAGATGAGTGTTTTGAACTGATAGTAGGAAAGAAAGGTGTCAGAGAATCCGTTTGATGGTGTGATTTAATTTTTATAAAAGTTTGTTGGTCTATCTTTGGCAAGGAATTAAATTAGATTATGCATCATACCAGCACTTGGCAAAATTCATTTGATGCCCAGAGTATAAAGCTATGCAATTTCATGCTGTTATATTAGGGATTTTTACAAAGGACCATGGACAACATTTTTCTGCTTAATTCTAGAATTTCATATAGGGACTTTGTAGACCCTGCAGTATATTTTCTGCACTCACAATTAGAGAAGTTTCCCACACATTCTTATGGAATGCTTACTTTATATCTAAATAGTGTTCACTGCAGTGACTCATAACTACTCATGTAGGTAGTTCTATCTGTTGTCCCAGCAGTAAAACTGGAGTCTGTTGGGGAGGATGGGGGGCAGCAGAGTGTGAAGAGATGTAAAAGCAAAAGACTTATAATTTACATTATTTCAAAATGCATATAATATTTGCTATTTAAAATTTAAAATCTAATTTATTTTTAATTTGGTTGGGTATTTTTTTATTGTGTGGTTTTTTCAGTCTACTAATCACAGAAATGCATGGGCAGGAATAACAGCTCCCTTCTTGACAGGCTTCACAGTCAAAGCAGAGTATGAAATTTGAGGCTGACTCTTTTCTACCTCTCACCTGCTGTTTTAGTTTCTTTGTCCTCTGGGGAGACATTTTCCTTTCATTTAATATTTGGTTTTCTGTAGCCTTTTCATTTTAATTCATTTGTGAACAATAACACTCAGAAATCTGTTTATGCAGGCACCTGCATAGCTTCAACAAGACAGTATTTTTAGCTGGATGGGTAAAACCTAGGTGTTTAGCTTCAGGTGCCTTGTGTATGCATCTATAATGCTGTGTATATGTAGATCTATATAATCTATAGATCATAACATATAACACACCTGCAGTTTTGTGCATGTTACGATTCTTCCAATTTTAATCATAAGCAAGTTTTTGTTGTTTGTTTTTTAATCTCACGAATATATGTTCACATTTTAGTTCTAAAATGTTAATGGACAAAAAGTAATGATTTACATGTGAGCCTATAGACTAGGATTATACATACTAAACTATTCTTAAGCATGCACTTAAGTTCTGAATTCAGAAAGTAACTATTCATGAGCACCTTTGCTTTTAATGTCTTAATTTTTCTACTTTACATTTTAGTTCCAGTGTGGTGCAGATTCCTAAAATTCACTTTTGCTTTTGATAGCAATTCATGCATTAAAAGGCCAAAGTCTTTTCTTAAGAAAATGAAAAATAAAGCAATGGAAAAAAAAAAAAAAAAAAAAAAGAGGGAGAAAGTGACAATTAGGCAGACTATGATTTAACAGGAAGTGTTACAACATTAGTTAATATTCTTATGAGATCCAGCAGAAGGATCTGAATTCCTTCTGAAAACAGGAGGTTTTTTCAGTTATACTCTTCACTAGGTAACCATCTGGCTTCACTAAGCATGGAACAGGGTATAGAAAAGGGTGATGAAAAACTCAACTTTATTTACAAATTGATTCAGTAATATTTTTTTTTTCCAAGCTCTTCCATATTGTGACATAAGTTGTTATTAAGAGAGCATTTGCAGAACCACCTATTTTGCTATGCCTGATCTTACATTTCTTTGTTAAAATTAAGATAAAAATAAGATTAAAACAAATAAGGTATTTTGTCTTCGGCAGCTATGTTGTAAACAGACTCAGAGAAAATAATAAAAATTTATCAAGGTTGTTTCTTTCATTTCTTACATCCTGACTGCATACATAAACTTTCCAAGAAATCACAAAAACAACTAAGAAAAGACCTACAGCAGCTCTAGAGTCTTAAAATTATTACATCCTCTCAGTTTAGTGTGTTTAACCTTGCCAACTCCAGAAGGATGTGCTAAGTCTCATTGGAAAGTTAGAAAATTATTTTTCTCAAGATACTAAATTTCTATATCAAAACCTTCAAGCTCTGCAATGTTAAGTTTTAAATTTTTCATTCTTATGTAAAGAGAAAGTTGTAGATGTTTCCAGACTGACTATTACATACCTGAGAATTAATGAAAGGGGGGATGACTCACTTGCAGAGAGGAGGAGACATTTCAGCGTCAAGTTAGCATCTTATCAACATCGTTTATTTTGATCCGAGATTTAAAAATGTAAGTAATTGCAGAAATGAATAAATGTATGGTAAGGTAAGCTGTTCAAAAGTGCATGAGAAAGTTACTTGAGAACCTCACATTTAATGCATAAAGAAAAATGGCTACTGTCTAATAAATGAATGATTTGTAGAATGATTTTTTCTTTCTTTTAATGGCTCAATTTATATTTTTTTTAATGGCTGAAATGAGGTGCACTTTTACTCATTCTAAAAATACTTTTGTTTGCCAAAAATTGAAAAAGAGAAGAAACAACAGACTGTAAAAATTAGTCATACTTTTCTGAAGAGCACCAGTTTCTCAGCAGTAGGTCACAGGTCAGAGAAGCACAGCATTTGACTGCCCTTTCCTTTGTGTACTAGGGAATCTGGCTTCATCATTACTCCCAGGAAAGTTGGCTTCATCTTGCTAAACCTACCAGTATTTCATTGTAATCTTAGATACATACACAGAGATCACTTTGAAAAAGTCACACTAAACATCATTGTTCACAAATTACAGAACATTGACTGATATTCCTTGATTATTAAAGAAGGTAAGGATGGAATAAGGATGGAATCTCTTGCATGTGCCAACTATTTTCATAGTTGAATGTGTTTACAAAGAAGGTCAAATTACATTTGACAATCATGACAGCAGTCTAAACTCTTTCCATAAGATAGGACATGCAGATATTAAAGGCGCATACTACTCAGCACCTGTTAATGCACTTAAATTGGGAAGGTTTGTAACAAAATTATACTGCAGAAAAAGTTGGCTGATAATCATGCTCTTACAATCACCTTTTCATGGAAGAAAACTAGGAAAGTCTATATCCTCACTTTAATCAGTGTTTCTATGATGACACTGAGAAGAAAACAGACCAGCAAGAGTGAAACACTTCCAACTTAAGAGACCTGGCCTCCCTGAATTGAGAAAGAAATCCTGACTGTCATGACAGTCCCTTTTGTAGCATGGTTTTGCCAGATCCGCAAAATATCTTGTAGTAAAAGTTCTTAATGCTGATATTTCAACAAAATCTAGGTCAGTTTCAAATAAGCAAATCTTAAGAGAAATGAACTCAATTAATGTTGTTAATACTGTATAATGACAGATATATATATATATATATATATATGAGAAGCTCTTGAAGAGTAATTTTATCTTGAATGTTAAGAATTTCTTCTAAGCAAGGGACATCCCAACCAAGACTCACAAGAATACTTGTGAAAGGTACCAGCAGTTTATGTACAATGGAAATAGATTAATCAAAACCAATATTGTACTCTATTGGATGTTCATTTTCACACAAAACAACATAATATATCCCATTATCCAGGAAAGAAAATTACATGCATTCTAGAAACTTCAAGACATAGTATTACATTAAATTCATTTTTATAAAACTATGTCTATTCCATCCAATTAAATATCTGATTTGAGCACTTCTGATAACCTCACGAGTATGAAACTTTTATCAGGTTAGATAACATAAAATGTGTCAATTAATTTCTGATGTGAGGTAACACAACAGAGTACGGAGTCCAATGTAGTTGAGGGCCCACCCAACTATGACATCAGTGCAAGAAAGTCTGATTCTTATAGTGAATATTTGCTCCCTTTTATTATTTTCACTTGAGTCACTCAATTTTATCTGGGTTTTTCTTCCCTGATCATCTTTGCTCTGTTTCTTTTTCCTGACATCAAAAGCGCATGAATACACACACACACACACACACAAAATCAAACCATGCTACAAAAGGGATTGTCATGACAGTCAGGATTTCTTTCTCAATTCAGGGAGGCCAGGTCTCTTAAGTTGGAAGTGTTTCATTCATTAGTGTTCTTGCTGGTCTCATTCATGCATGTATTTTTAATGTAAGCTCTAATATTGATATGTACATCGGGAAGGGATAATAATTCTATTTTTTGATACTAATAAAGCAGATGTCTATTGATGCAGTAAATGTGCAGTATTAAAGGTATTTTGTGATAGAAATGTATCTGAGGATTTTGACCTACTGTATTCAAAGTCTATTGTTAGACAAAAGTTCTTTCTCTTTACTATAATAAGGAAGCTGGAAAATAAGCCTGTCATTTTGGTCTTCATTATTTCCAACTGTTTAAACAAGTCCAGTCACATAACAAGAATGTAAATCTTGGGAAAAGAATGAAGTGGTAGTAATTAATGAGCTGAAGTTTCTTTCACTCAGATAAATATGCAGTCATCAGTAGGGAGTATATTCCCTAACACTGCTGCCTGAATAGTGGTATTTAAAATATCTGATATATATCTGACCTTTTGGTTTTCAATTTTAAAGAAAAAAAAATAAGAAAAGTAATTTATTTTTTTTTTTTCATTGGGAATGCAAAGGAGACTCTTTTGGCAGTGAAGCTATCAGCCATGGATGACATACAAAGGAAATTAAAGACCAATATTGAATCCATCTATTTGTTAAACCAACAGGTCAAAATAGTGAGGAGAGCAGAGAGCAAAGACTACTAGTAAAAGCAGATATTCATAATCTATTTACATGACTGTATTAGAAAACTATTAAATATTTGTGAAAAAATATGAGTTAAAAAATGCAGTGTGTTGAGTCAAAAGGTAGTCTGATGTTGATGTAATTTTTCTATTCCCTGGAAATGATTCACCAAAGAATCAAAAGAAATAACATAGTATTTATGACTTAACTACAAAGTACTTTTTGTATTTTGCTATAGCAATGAATTTCAAGTACTGCATCAACCCTCACAGTGAAAGTTAACATTTCTTCCTACAAACTTTTAAATACCATATTCCCAGCTGTTGCAATCAAAAGAATATCCTGCATTTCTAATGTTAATATTTTATATTTAAAGCCACAGTGATTCCCCTAAGACTACTTAAATGAATAACAAAGAGTATTCTCTATCATCTTTTACCATTGCAGTCCATGTCAGCTTTGAACACTCACTAGTGTATCAGAGCTTTAAGAACAAAATTTGGAAATATGCAGGGAAAAAAATAAAATCCAATCCTAGACAAAGCACAGTTTTTGTTGTATGGAGCCACTGTCTTTCTTTGTCTAAAAAAAAGATAGAAGCAACCACTGATAGTGACTGATCATGAAAAGAAACCCCAGGAGCATAGACACACTATAAAAAGATCTAGGAGGAAGTCATTATGCTGTTGAGGGAATAAGAAATTTAAGTCAGAGAGTTGTGAAATGTTCTCATTATAGGTCATCTCAGTAATTATCTGACATCTACAGATGGAGTCACTTCTTAATCAAAAGAATGAATCATTACTGATATTGATTCAGACTAAGATGTTTGAAATAATGAGTCCAGTAACTCAAGTATAAATTTAGAGGTAATTTCAGCAACTTCTCTGCTAAAGTTTCAGACCAAATAATAATGAAATATCTTATTAAATTTCATTATAATTATAAGAAAATGGCCATAAGAGCGTGAACTAAATTGTCCCATCATAATCTGCATGTTAAAATTTAAACAAAAGAAAGAAAAGAGAGGTCACTAATGTTTACTATATCATGGACACGATAGTTTAATTAGTGTCTACCAGAACAGAAGTACACTATCTGTAGCTAGCACTGCCATTAGCTTTAAGAATATAATTCACTTAAAAAGTGGTTTTTTGAGCAGTTCATCATTTGACTGTGAAAATCAACTAGGATAGCTTGTAGAGGCTCAAAGTAGAAAAAAACTAAACATAGAATTTAAGTTCTATAAGTGGACTTAGACAAATATCAAGAATAAAAGTAAAAAAAAATAGAATAAATAAGCAAGGAACTGCAGATGTTGACAGTTATACATTTTTAGACAAACATTTTGTTTCAAAAATTGGATTCCTTGGGAGATGTGGGTTTACTACCATCAAAGCAGCCATACCAAAGACATCACTCAATAGACAAGAAGAGAGAAATATACTCTTGTCCCCACAAACAGTCACTTTAGGGCAGGGTTTCACTTTAGAGAGTGTTGACAGTTGCCCATCATGCCATTGCTTTGTGAACACACATAAAACTCTTTCTTGTCTACTTGACATGCTTTGTGAATGAAATATTGAAACTGGCTGAAATTCACACTGATCAGCCCAAAGCCTGGAAAGCAGGTTGTAGGTCATCCAATGTATTCTCTCACTGGCAGTGGGAAATACTTCCCCACACACATGGAAATACCCTCATGAGTAGTTGTAAGTGTAATTAGGACACCATAACTCCTTTTCTAACCTTTTTTATTCTATCATCAAGTGCCAATGGATGTACCAATATTTTTTTTAAGCTACACTTCTTTATTACTCTGAGCTGATGATGGTAGATTTCATTTTAGGACTGAATTCTTCCTGACATATGACATTTTTTACTAAGAGGCCAATATGCCTTGCCCTTTACTAATATTTGTTCCTATTGTTTGATCTATGGTATTAATGCCCTGTTGTTTCTGTGTCAGGCTGGTCAGGACCTATTCTAAAAGCAGAAGTGCCATTCAGCCCTCCTGATCCTAATGCTAGATACTCCGTTTTCTACAAGTTAGAAAAGTACTTATTTGTACTATATGTATAATCTTGGCTAAATTGTACCATTTTTTTATTATACCTGCATTGTCTGTTAGCATAAATTGCTCTTTTTTTACCACAATATTTGTTTTGTCATAAAAAGAACATGCATTTCTTCTTTCAGATACAATCTTACTTAAGTCAGATAAGCTCTTTCAGTCCCTCACAGAAGAAAAACATACCTATTTCTCCCAATGAGGCCCTATTTGCT
The DNA here is from genome assembly GCA_025447755.1 of Corythornis vintsioides. Taxonomy (NCBI): domain Eukaryota; kingdom Metazoa; phylum Chordata; class Aves; order Coraciiformes; family Alcedinidae; genus Corythornis; species Corythornis vintsioides. The sequence goes on from JAOEGS010007761.1 coordinate 8,122, forward strand.
CTACAGTACAAAGACAACATACTTTTAAGTACAGTTTACAGTTTTAACTTCAACTTTCCAGAGAAGTCTGTATGAAATCTATGGCAAAAGCTATATTACAATCAGCAATCCTAAACTAACAATATAAAATATATAAGTGGGACTGTAAACATGCATGTATATATCTGAACATAAGAATTTTTCTATATTCAGAAAGAGGACAAAAGAGGTGATGAAATAAATGCATGAATGCCTTATTTATCACTTGTTTAGTCTCTCTGAGGAAGGAAAATCAGGATATCTGTTGTAAGTTAGAAGATTTATCTTTACATTGAATATTGTTACAATAAATGCATCATCCACATAATATGGCAAGAATCTTGAAAATAAAATGACCTGCAAGAATTCCTGTTAAGTTTGACAGAATACGTGAATTCAAAGAACAGGATCCTAACACTAAGAGGGAAAAGGCATTGCTTTGATTTTATAGTCTAAATCTCAGGAAAAGAAACACATTAACAGTATGGAAAAGAGAGGAGGTGTCAAGGTCACCAAAGCCCCATGTGCAAGCAAAGAGCAGTGCTGCTGCAGTTACATCCCCACTGGGTGAACTTGAAGCACCAGACTTCTGAGCAAGGAATGAGACGCCACCTTGAACAAAGCAGAAGGAGACTTCATTGTGTTAGAGTAGGCGAAGGCATAGAAAACCTTCATGGGCAGGCAAAGCTTTCAGCCTTTCTCCACCCTACTGCGTGAGCATCAACACTGAAGCCTGGGACATGGCATTCAGGAAGTGATGTCTTCTACAATAGAGCAGAAACTGAGAGAGGCTCATTTAGGAAGACTGCAGAGGGGCAGGATGCAGCTGCATTGCCTTTCAGCCTCATGTAAACAAGAAGTGCCACAAAAATACCCCTTAAAACCTCTTGTTGGGTTTGGACCCATCCAGGATCTGCGTATCACGTAGCTGCTAACTCACTCCCTCCCTGCAAATGGGAAAGATAATAGGGAGAAAAGGGCAAAACCCTTTGAGATAAGCAGAATTGAATAGAATGCATGATGAGAAGGAACAACAGTAATAAAACCAACTCTAATGAAACAATATATAAAGCAAGTGATATAAAAAACCACCTAAACCTGCACAAATGAGAGAAGGTGCCAGAGACCTCACTGCTTCGCCAAGCCCACCTTCTGCCATTATATAGCAGGCATGATATCAGTATGGTGTTAAATATCCCATTGGCTGGTTCAGTTGTCTAAACTGTGTGTGGTCTCCTCCCTGGTTCTGGTGAACATTAATCCCATCCTAGCCAAACCCAGAACAACTCTACAGGCAAATAGGTTATAATCATGTATGCTTGGGGTTTATACTTTCATGTTGTCATTACAATTATTTTTCCGGGTTGGGAACATATACATTTTAAAATTCTTGTGATCTGCATGGATCCATCATGTATACAGTACAGAGGAAAAGAAGAGGTATCATCAGATAGAAAATGCATACTCAGAGAAGTAGATAGTGTGTAACCCCTTTCTGGTTGATTCAGGAAAATCTTCAATCAACATTCACAACCTTGAACATTTGCCCTTTTAATGCTCCCCATTCTCCATTTTAATCCACTGATTGAATCAGTGATTGTTATGTATGGTGGGGTTTTTTTTGCGGGGGGGGGGGGAGGGATTTGGGTTTATTTTTGTGGGTATAGGTGTGAGGGTGTTTGCAGTGGAGTGGATTGCAGGGGTGGCCTCTGTGATGAAAGCTCAGGGGCTGACCTGTCCTGTACATACTGGCTGAGGGAGCTGGAGTTGTTCAGCCTGGAGAAGGCTCTGGAGAGACCTTATTAGCCACCTTCCAGTACCTGAAGGGGGCCTACAGGAAGGCTAGAGAGAGGCTGTTTACAAGGGCCTGTAGTGAAAGAACAAGGGGTAATGGGTTTAAATTAGAGAAGAGTAGATTTAGACTGGATATCAGGAAGAAGTTATTTACCTTGAGGGTGGTAGAACAGTATAATAGGCTTCCCAGGGCACCATCTCTGGAGATATTCAAGGTGAGGTTGGACAAGGGTCTGAGCAACCTGGTCTAGTTGAGGGTATCCCTGCTCACTTCAAGGGGGGCTGGACTAGGTGACCTTTGGAGGTCTCTTCCAGCCCTAAACATTCTATGATTCTATGGTCCAACCAGCTCCAATCCACCCACCATAGGCCACAGCTAAGCCCATCAACCAAGCCAGTAGCACCTCTGATAATATAAGAAAGAGCAAAATGAACACATATTCAGAAGAGGAGGGAACAAAAAGACTGAGAAACAGCAAGCAGAACTGGAAGGCTGGAAAAGGAGAAGGAGAAAAAGGTATTTCCTAGTGGAGCAGATAGCCATACTACAGCCCATGGAAGACTATACCAGTGTTAATTACTGAAGAGTTGCAGATGATGCAGAGGGCATGCTTGGAGCACAGGAAAAGTGAAAACAAAGGTGTGGCAGAGATGAAGTGTTATAGACTGACCACAACTACCCATTTCCCACCCCCCAGTGTCTTTCACTGTAAGGTAGAGGAGTCCGGAGTGAGGGTAAGTTTGAGAAAGTGGAAGGGGAGATACAATATTCACATTTGTCTTTTTGTTTCTTACTGCCTGAATCTATTTTAATTTGCAATAAATTAATTTTATTTTTGTTTTTTTCAGGTCAGGTCTGTTTTGCCCACCATAGTATTTAGTAAGTGATCTCCCTGTCTTTTATCTTGACCCATAAGTTTTCTTATTCCTGGTTTTTTTTTTTCCTGTTTTCTCCTACCTGTCCCACTGAGTAGGGGAGCAAGCAAGCAGCTGGGTGAGAGTCTGTTTGTTAGCCTGACTTGTTCAGCATCCCAACTGGGAATCTTTCACAGCTTCATATTATATTGTTGCTTCTTCTATAAGATAAAAAAATATTAATCAGAATAAATACAGAAGAGGGGTTCTATTTGTAAGTTCAGTCTTTTTTACATAACACCAGAGATAAATAGATCATGTTTACTTCGGAACATTCTGGCTTTACACTTTCTGATAAAAGAACAAAATTATAAGCCCCAGCTGAAAAGTTTTGTCTTCTGACTCTGGTCAGGCAAACTCCCACTGGCCCTTGACTGTAAGGACAGTGATCTTCATTGCTGTTGGTATTTTTGTGACTGTGCATTTGGTGCTCTGTCTTTACACTTTAAGAACAATCTCTTCTTTTATGATTACTCTCATATATTTGAGCTTTTACAGTACCAGGAAACAGTAGGTGATTCAGAATAAAAAGATGCACAAGCAGGAATGATTCCAGAATCTGTAGGGAACTATTTTTTTTCTAATGCAGGTATTTAATTTCTCAACGTCTGAGCTCTACAGAAAAGATTTATGACTAAGAAATTTTCCTGACAAAAGTTGATGGCATTATGCATATATGAACTAGAGAAATCACACTCAATACAAAAAGATAATTCATAGATTCATGGATTCATAGATATTAGGGGTTGGAAGGGACCTAGAAGATCATCTAGTCCAACCCCCCCTCCCGAACAGGATCACTTAGACCAAGTCACCCAGGAACAGATCCAGGCGGGTCTTAAGTGTCTCCAGAGATGGAGACTCCACAA
>JAOEGS010007761.1:11817-23037 GCA_025447755.1 Corythornis vintsioides
CTTGGGGGACTCCACTAGTCACAGGCCTCCAGCCAGACTCTGCTCCACTGACCACAACTCTCTGAGATCTGTCCTTCCGCCACTTCCCAATCCACCTTATTATACTGTAGCTAAACCCACACTTCTCAAGCTTGGCTGTGAGGATCCCATGGGATGCAGTATCAAAAGCCTTGCTGAAGTCAAGGAATACCACATCCACTGCACTATCCTCATCTAACCATCTACTTATATCCTCATAAAAGGCTATAATTGTGACTTTACTTGTTTGTGAAGAGAAAAAAAAAAAAAAGAATATGTCTTAAGTTAGAATGTTTGGTTAGTTATTTTGTTTTTTCTTTGTAATGATTGTGTATTCAACTGTCATAACAGCATAACTGTAGTGATATTATGGTAAGTGCTAATGTATGTTTGTCACAAGTTATTTCCACAGCCATTAAGAATCATGCCCAAGGCATTGATCAATATGGTTAAAAAATGTGTAGCAGGTGTAAAAGGTACAAAGTACATGCTTCAGGGAGCAGGCCTCTGAGCTTTTTCAGAGCAATTTCTCCAGAAGCAATGATACTGTTTTTGCAAGGAAGTTTTAAGATATATCAAGTAAATAACTGTTTTTATTTTAGCAATGAAGAATAAACCTGTGACTTTGTGCAATCATTTTAGTGTGACTGGTGAGAAATGAACCTAGGAAGAATAACAAGTATCAATCTGATCTGACAGTCAACACAATATAACTTTCAGATTATATTTTGCCTATATGTAGTTTAGCTATTCTGACTAAAATTATTACTGAAAGATAGTCACATGTATTTGCAGTTCTTGTGTGGAAAATGTAGGTGTCTACAAAGTATGAAAGGACTTTGTGTTAATGGTCAGATAGTGTTGCCCAAGTGTGCAAGTTGCTGTGTGGGAATTGGTTGGTGTAGTTGCCAAGTCACTCTCCATCATATAGAAAGTTGTGGCAGTTGGGCAAAGTCCTCAGTGACTGAAGACAAGGGAAACATCACACATTTTTTAAAAGGGTTAAAACGAGGGCCCTGGCTAAGCAACCAGTCAGCCTCATCTCTTTGCCCGGCAAAATCATGGAACAAATATCCTGGACAGGGAGGTGATTAGAGACAGCCAGTATGGCTTCACCAAGGGCAAATTGTGCCTGACTAATCTAGTGGCCTTTTATGATGGAATGACTCCATCCGTGGACTAAGTAAGAGCTGTAGGTGTCAGTTTTCTGGGTTTCCCTTTATTATGGTCTCCCACAGCATTCTTGGTGCTATATTGGAGAGATGTGATTTGATGGATGGACTGTTAGATGGAATTAACCAGGTGACCACATCCAAGGAGTCAATTGCTCAATAGCCAAGTGGAAATCAGTAATGAGTGGTGTCCCTTAAGTCTCTGTACAGGAACCAACACTATTTAGTATCTTCATCAATGACAGAATGCCATCCAGAGGGACCTTTACAGGCTTGGAAAGTGAGCCCATGTGAACCTTTCAAGTAAAAGTAAAAGGTCCTGCACCTGGGTTGGGGCAATCATTAATATCAGTACAGACTGGGAGTTGAAATGATTGAGAACAGCAATGCAGAGAAGGACTTTGTGATATTGGTTGGATGAAAAATTGGACATAAGATGGCAACATATGCTTGCAGTTCAGAAAGTCAACCATATCATGGGCTGCATCAAAAGAAGTTGAGGGAGGTTGAGATTATCCCATCTCTTATGAGACCCCCACCTGCAGTATTGCATCTGTTTCTAGTGACCTCAGCACAAGACAGACATGAACTTGTTACAGTGGGTCCAGAGGAGGACAATAAAATTAATCAGAAAGATGGAACACCTCTGCTGTGAAGAAAGGCTGAGAGTTGTTGTTTTTCAGACGAGGAGGGAAGGCTCAGAGGATAATTTGTTGCAGTCTTCCTTTTAATAAAGGTAGCTTATAAGAAAAACAGGGGGAGACTTTATACCAGGACAAGTAGTGACAGGACAGGGGGTAATGGCTTTACACTGAAGGTAACTGGGTTTAGATTGCACATGGTGAAAAAAATTTTACGATGAGGATGGTGAGATACAGGAACAGGGTACCCAGAGAAATTGCAGATGCCCCACAAAAATCAGGTGGTATGGATCTTCGAGAAACCTGCTCTAGTAAGAGATGTCCCTGCCTGCACCAGGGAGATCGGGCTACATGACCTTCCAACACAAAGCATTCTATCATTTTCTGATTCCATGAACCCATACCTCTAAGGGTATTCAATTACCAGAATATCTTCAATAATTCTCAGAGGCTGTTGTTAGGTGTTGTCCAACTAGCCATTTCAGTCTTTTGGAAAGAAACACATGAATGTATGGACCCATGTTATTTCTGTCCAAAAGGTACTGCAACAACGAGCCTTTGCAGCATTGAGCTTTATTCATGTTCTCAGAAGTGATTGTGACATTTCCATTTAGAGATCTGGTGTTTGGAAGAGTTAAAGTGTCCAAAAAATAAGTATGTGATGATGACCCCTCAGCCAGAATTTGTTCTGTTAAGGGTGTGTTCAGAGAGTAAGATTCCTCTCATTTTGACACTGTTTTGGTTTGTTTGTTTTTGGTTTGTTGTTTTGGGTTTTGTTTTGTTTTTCAGAGACTGGGCAGCAACATCCAGATGTGTCAGATATAGCAGAAGTAGTCATTTCAGGATGAAAGATAATTTCTTGCATTTTTGAGTCAGACAAAAACTAATAAGCAATTATGGCAGACTAATAAAAAGGCCAAGCACTTCAGCTTATCAGGGTCTTGGAATTAAAGTGAAGTCCAGCATCTCTGTCAGGTTGGTATTTGCTAGTCTATCCCTTAAATTTACTTCACTTGTGTTGTTTGTGGTTTTTGTTTTTAAAGGCACTTTCAACTTCTTTTTTGCCACGTATTAACAGTAGGGGTATATACAATAATTTCAGAAATATTTTTAAAGTAGAAATATTAGTGTTTAAAATAAAATAAAAATGCTATTAGCTAATACATCATAAATCCACACACTATTATGTTGTCTCTTCTTCATGGCCATTTAATTTTGCATGCACATAACCAGTGTTTTACTAACAGTACCAAGGGTTTCATATGTAAGACATTATTCACAGTATGTTTCCTGTTATTTTGCATAGCATTATTCTTTGTGAAAATAATGTTTTGGCCTCAGGAGAAATATTACAATTGAATGCATAACAATATGTTTTTGGTATGGGGCCATGGTACTAAAGCTTAACTTATTTTTCTTTTTTTTTTTTCTTCAAATTACCTTGGCAATCAAGACAACAGAGTCAGGACAAAAAATGTAAAGAGGTGGTAAAAGAAGGATATAATTTCAGTGATTTATTTGAAAATAAAATGTGCTAAGTGAAACAAGAGAGGAAACTGTCACGTTCTGACCAGTACAGTTACATGCACATTCTAAAAATGCTTCTGGAAAAATGGAATTACATAACTTTAATATACATGTTTATTTTTGGAAATAGGTGGGCTAAGACAAAATTATTGCTATTAAGTTGATTGAAATGTTGAGTATTACACAAGGAACAAGAATTCAACTCATTTAAACTAGATGCTGTATTTTTTTGCCAACAGACTATGTCATGTCATTGCAAAGGCGTGATTCATCATGTTCTATTCTAGTTTCCTCATGTAGTAAAATGGAGTATAATTAGCACTAATGACAATGTTAAATCCAGCAATTTGAGTGACTGCTAATAAAAAGTATCTAACCCACAGAAATCTATACTGTTACCTTTTAAAGATTATATATATTAGGTTTATCTATAATATGAGCAAACAAAGTTTCAGCTTAAACTGAGCTAAAAGAAAATGTGCTAGGGACGTCTTAAAACAAGAGAATGGGGTTTAGAAATGAAATCCTTCCACATGCAGTATTTCAGTTGTAAGAGCTCAAAGAATCTTTTGTGGAATACTACATGTCCCAAACAATATTAAACTCCATGCATTTCCCATCCGTGATGCTGAAGTACATAATCATGTTGTTATTTACTTTGTGGGACCCACACTCAGACAAACACAAATCATATCCAGTGAAGTTAATGGGAATTTATTCACCTATGTCAGTATCCATGATGAGTAGAATTTAAATACTTACTAAACATGCATGTTTACCATTCTGCTAATTTTGATATATTCCTAAGTATATAATTTATTTTTTTTTCAGAATTTTTTAATAACTTAAATGTCCCTGATATTACCTCATTTTGTGATGTATATGTTTGGATGGGGTTTGTTTAAATATTTACTACCAGGAAAGGAAGTCAACTTCACAGCTCTGGTCACCACAAGATTCTGCTTCCTTATGCAATTGTTTCTTCGGAAGCATAAGCTCAATGTCTTATTCCCAATCTTAGAAACCGAACAATCTCATGTTTCTGGGGTTTCTTCAGTCCAGTTCTTCAATAATTTTGTCCTTGGTGTGTCAAAGATATCTCTTCTATATATCCCTCCCGCAGCACCCTGAAATCTACATATTGATAGGACTTTAGAGCATTTTCAAATTGTCTATATTGTGTGGCACTCTTGATTAAACATAACGTCTCAGAAGTAAAATCAGTTCTTGTAATTGGGAAGCAACATACCAGAGATTGACAGAAAAGATTGGAAACGGCAATAGTCAACAATCAGTCTTTTAGGTAAATAAATAAGGAAATGTTAAACATTTGTTCTCTCATTATGCCTTTTATGAAAAAGTGGTTAAGATTCTGATGAAATCAGTTCCAAAAGAGTTGTTTTTGAGAAGCACAAGAAAGCAATAGCAAAAATCTTTAAGTACATGGGATAAATATTTTATTTTTTTTTTAATGCATCAGAACAAAAATTGCCTCACAGTGCATATGAATGTAAGCAGTGAAAACCTTTTGGCCAAACACATTATCCTTTCAGATAACTATGTCCGCCTTTTTGCTTCAACCATCATTTGTGTGCATAAATAAGCTGATTACCAGAGTCACTGAAAACTAAGTGCTTCACCTTAACTTGGTTGCATTTGACTGAGGAGTGATTCACACTTCCCAAATTTTAATTTCTCTATATTAGAATTTGCAACACTGTTTTGAAATTGCTGCTGGAAAATCAAAGACTGGCTTATGGCATACAAACTGCTTGTATCTCTTTCAAAGTGAGTTCCATTCTTTCACATATGGTTCCACCATAAGTGGTATGTCTAATTCATGTTTATTTTCAGTATAAACCTCCAGATAATTAATAACTTGCACAGGCAAAAACACAATTTCAAGGTGAAAATCAGCATTGTCAGCCTGAACTGCAGGTAGCTAGCTGTAACCAGACTAAAAGTCTCTGAGCTCAACACAAAGAAGGACAAGGGATATATAACTTGCTTAAGACTTTGTCTTCTAATCACAACTTTGTCACACATATCCCACAATAACAATAGCCAAAAAGGTCCCTCAAAGGAGGAAAATGGAACCTCTAATAAAGAGGAATGTGGAACAGCCAAGGATAAACAGTCAAATCAGACTGGATAAAAAGTGTTAGAGAACTTTCTGCACAGCTAGAAGGAAATCACAGATTATTGCAAAGTAAAAGCAAATTAGCTTATATGTGAAATATACCACACATTTTACTTCAGCAAAAAATAAGGGAATGATTTGGCAAAAGCTGTAAAAGAAAGCAGAAAGTCTTGGTTTGCTTTGTTTTTTTTCTTATTTTACTAGTCTTTGGCTTCTAGTTAATCCATTCAGTATTAAGTTCTTAAATTATTGCCTTGTACCTTTTTAATACCAAAGAATAGAAATATGTTAAGAGAGTTTTTTTACATCCCATATCATATGCCTTAAGTATTTGTTCAAGAAATATCTAAAAAAAGCTTTGAAATTACTTAAATGAATCCCATATGGTTTGTTTAAATATACTAAAAGAAAACTTTTTTCCTAATCTAAGAGAACATCTGTACTTTATAATGGTTTTGTGTGTGTGTGTGTGTGTGTGTGATATAAGGCTGTTTTTCATACGAAATTGCTAGACCAACATTGCGTTATATATTCTTTAACTGTTGTACTGCCTTTCAAATTATTTTGTTGAAATTAGCCTAAAATTGATGGATTTTTTGTTTGTTTGGTTTGGGTTTTTTTTCTTTTTATGTTTGTGCTTAATTTTTTTTCTAATAATACCTGAAGATTGGCATTCATTAATAGCTGCAGGGCATAAAGAGAATAGAGGAAATTAGCTGTCACCCAGAGCCAGTGATTGTGTGTTCTTATAAACATAATGGACTAAATTGTCTTTTATGTTGACCATGCATACAGATCATGTAATTTTCATTAAAAATTAGACATCATGCATATATAGTACAATTGTTGATGGAGATGTTTGAATTAATATTGTTTTAAAACAAAGAATAAAAAGCTTTTGGTTTTGTCCTAATCAAGTATGGATTGTATTATTGAAATATGTAGTTGTATAGGAATCTTAAACTGAATATTCAGTTAATTATTTTTCATATATTTTCTATATTTCTGTATTTAATTTAGTGTTCTGCGTTCATAATACGAAGTAAGAAATTTATAAACTGACAGAGGCTGTTTTAATAAACTTTCTATTACATTTATTTACTTTAGGTTTACTTGTTACAGTCTGAGTTTTGGCCTTAGACTGATAATCAAATGTCAATTAATTGTTTATTAGTACAGATTTATTAATAAGTTAATGCGATCAGCCATAATTGACTTAAGCTTTCAAGAAACTGCTATATTACTATTTTGCTTTGTATCTAATTGTAGCATGATTTTATCTTTGCCTACCATCACTAGTGAGATGGCACAATGTAATAGAGAATGTCCTCCAGCTCTGCTGTCTTCTGCTGATATTGTCACTTATTCCTCCCCTAGTGTTTTCTCTGCCCAGCAGCTGATTACTTTGCTGGTAGTTGGTCCTTTAGAATCATCTTATCCATATTATCATCCTCGTTCTCTTGTGTCTAAAAAACATCTTTTGCACCTTAAGGCATTTAACCATGCTCTCACTGATCAAATATTCTTACCATATCAGAAGGAACACGATTAAAAAAAAAAAAAAAAGAAAACAAAAAAGAAAACAAGAAAATCCACACATAGTCCTTAGTACTGACCTTTTTGTCTCACTGTCCATCTTTCACAGTGTAATTTTACTACAGATCTTATTTAAATCCAAGTGAACCTTTAGCTTTAATAACTGTAGAACTGCTCCAACATTGCCAGAACTCATAAATGATTAAGCCATTCTGTTTCATACAGAGGTCTGCAATATTCACAATTGCATCCTGACTTGAGGGTTTATCAGACACCTCTCAAACAACATAGATATGCATTTATAGAACTATTTGGGAAGGACTGAGTGATTTGAAGCTTATATGGCAATGCATTTACTCACACCATTGCATTTATTGTACACTTCAAAATACATCATGCATCTGCTTGCTGTTAATGTTTTAAGAGACGATAGGCTATTCTTTTATTTAAAAATGTTAAAATTAGTGCAAAGTGCATTATAACGATGCACATTTATTTCATAAATGATGAGTGCAACTACTTAGCTAGTCAAGCACATGAATTTTTAGAATGTTTTCTGAGGTTGTCTGTGGCTCCACTAGCCCTTTCAGCTTCTAGAATCCCCACAGGGCTCAATCAATGCCCATCATCCTGCGCAAGTGGTACTTGAAGCTGCTGTTGACTTTGACTCAGTAGCATGGAGGTTACCAGACAGCCTAAGGAACTCTCTATCTGACATCTATACATGCCATGACTGTTTTCTAGAGGCAGAAGTTGATTAACTGGCTGTCTCCATTGAAGCCAAATCGCAGAGCTCTCTTTGGCTCAGTCAGTTGCCTTGACAAAAGCAACTTTTCTTCCTATTGTATAGGAAGAAAACATTATGTATGTTCTTATTGTAATGAGATATCTTAACCTAAAATATTTAACATAACAATAAACTAAACCAAATATTTTTAACTTTTCAAATCCTTATGTAAATAAGGATCGATACCTTTCACAGTTCAAACAAGACAAAAAGACAGCCTTATTACCAGCTTTCTAACCTACTGTCTGAATACTCATTACTGGATGGCACTCTTTCCTTTTCAGGCACCTAAGAGCAATTTTCTAAACCTCCAGAAAGTTGTGGTTCAGGGTTTTTTTAGTGTTGTTTATGCATATTTAGAAGCTGGAATAAAATCAGCTTTGACATGTACAAATTCTGTCCTTATAAAATGACCAGTCTTCTTTTCCAGAGAAGGATTTCCTCTCCAGAGAATGAGACTCCACAACATTTCTTGGCAGCCTGTTCCAGTACTCTGTCACCCTCAAAGTAAAGTTTTTTCTTATGTTTAGGTAGAACTTCTTGTGTCACAGCTTGTGCATGTTGCTTCTTGTCCTATCACAAGGCACCACTGAAAAGAGACTGGCCTCTTTGTAAAAGTCTGACTATTGTGTGCCTCAAACCTTGTGTGGTGATAAAATCTGGAAAGACTTGTTTGGAAGGGGAGAAGTGTTAATTGCTTCTAATGTCTCTGTGCTCGCCCTTTGGCTCCTGGCAGATCAGCTTTAATAAAGGGAAAAAATTAATTCTGCAGAGGTGGAACTCTGTCTTTTATTTAGTTAAGCTCTTCTGCTGATTGCACCAGAAGGGAGGTAAATGGCAGGGGCCATGATATTCCCATCTTATGGGGCTCATGCAAATCAACACCACCTCCTGTAGAAATTGGGAATGCTACCCAGATATCTCAAGGGTGTAAAAGGAAAATATTGAACAGAAAAATATTGATCGTGGTGCACCCACCACCAAAGAACTGAAGACTTGGACTGATCCAGTGAGACATCTCTGGATCCATGGGTGGTGAGAACCTTTTATTTCTCTCTCTCTATTTTTTTTTTTAATTTCTCATTCCCCCTCTATTTTCCTCTTTTCTAATAACTCTTTCTTCCTTTTCCTCGAAATTTAGTTGCACTGTAAAATAATCACCTGCAAAAATAGCACCTTTATCCATACCGTTTGTTGCTTGTTTCATTGGGGAGAACTAATCAATTGTTTTGTTATTGTTCCTCAGAGTAACTGTCATGACTCTGCTGCCCCAGGGCCCTGCCATGCAAGGACAGCCTCTATCAGGGGAGCACAAAGATTCTCCTCCCTCGTTGTCAAATGAGTGGGATGAGTAAACCTTCTACGTGACACACACCCTACAGATATTTGTAAACATTCAAAGATCTCTTCTCAGTTTTCTCCAGGCTAAATAGCCCCAGGGCTCTCAGCCTTTCCTCATCAGACAGAACATCATCTTTGTAGTTCTCTATGGGTTATGTCTAGTAGTTATCTGTCTCTCTTAACTTGCAGAACCCAGACCTGGACACAGTACTCCAGATGTGCCCCACCAGGGCAGAATAAAAGGGGAGGAGAACTTCCCTCATCTGCTGGTCTCACCCTTCTTAATGGACCCCAGGATGAAGATACACTGTTGGCTCATAGTTAACTTCTCCACCAGGACTTTCAGGTCCTTTTCCGCACAGATGTTTTTCACTGGGTCATAGAATCATCATAAAATCGTAGAATCACAGAATTACTAAAGTTGTAAAAGATCCCTAAGATAATAAAGTCTAGCAGGCAACCTGACATTATCATGACAATCAAACCATGTCCTGAAGTGCCACATCTACAGGTCAACCCCTTTCATAGATTCATAGATTCATAGATGTTAGGGGTTGGAAGGGACCTAGAAGATCATCTAGTCCAACCCTCCTGCCCTAATCTGTACTGGACTGTGTGTGTCTTGCTGGGTGGCCTTTCCAGCAAATATCTGCATGATTGAAGTCCACCAAAAAACTGCATCTACATGTCTGAAGAAGGTCTCATCTACATCCTCTTCCTAGTCAGATGGCCTGTAGCAAACACCTGCAACAGTGTCACCCATATGAGCCTGCCACTTCATTCTCACCCATCAGCTTTCAACATGTTCTTCATCCCCTGCCACGCAATGTTCCATTCATTTCAGTTGCTCTCATACATAAAAAACAACTCTACCACCTCATCTTCCTGGGCTACCTCACCTAACATATTTGTAAACATTCAAAAATAAACATATTTGTCCATGACACCATGTGAGCCATCCAACCATGTCTCTGTAATTGCAGTGAGACTTTTTCTCATCAAGGTGGAAGATGTCTGTTTCTTAGTGTTGTCCACTACAGGAACATGGTTTTGAAAACAACTATCTTTCTCCATCTTGACTCCTCTCATGTTGCATAGCCTTATTTCTTGCAACTCAGCCACCCAGAGTAACAGATCATCAATCTGCACACACCTTCTGCAGGTACTTACCTTTACATCAGAAGATTAAAAGATGTACATCAGAGATGATAACATGATCTCTGTCCCTGAGTGAGCTGTGAGATAAAGAATTTCAGACGTCATGCAGGTGAGCAGATGATCCGCTGGGTGCTCTAATGCTGGGATAATAGGGCTGGTAGATTGGAATTAGGGGGGGAAGAAGACCAAGAAGCTGGGATACCTATCTAGGGAAGGGTTTATTAATGATTATAATCACAAGGTGATTGCAAAGCAGGCAGAACCCCCAACATCTGGAGGTGACTTCTCTTAGGTGTCTAGGAAAATTGAACAGTACAACAGACTGTTAGAAACTATACTGAAAGCTATTAATCCCATTGCTTACTTCTCCTTTTGTGTTCTGATAAATTCTCTTTTTCTCAACCTATGGAGTTTTGCATTTTTCTCCCTATTCTCCATCTCAATCAAGGGGAGGGAGGGGCAAATGAGTGACCATGTAGTGCACAGTTCCTGGCTAGTTTTAAATCATGACAACAACAGATAAAATGAGGCCACTGAGGGTGGTTATGTATGTGATCCCATCACCCAGGTTTGCATATTGTCCTACATATGTATATTACATAATGTTTACATTTCCTAAATTTTGAGTACTTAACTTTTCAACCTGAACAAGATCCCCACACATCCCCTTGAAAAAAATTCCGATCCAGCCAAGTGCTAGGTAGAAGTTATAATCTCAACTCACGAGGAGTTGTAGGAAAGTGTAGGAAAATAAATCACAGAACTTAATAGAGCTAGGCAGAGTAATGAAGATCAGTCCATTAATCCAGAATCATAGAATCATATATTAGGGGTTGGAAGGGACCTAGAAGATCATCTAGTCCAACCCCCCTGCCCGAGCAGGATCACCTAGACCAAGTC
>JAOEGS010007762.1:0-34354 GCA_025447755.1 Corythornis vintsioides
TTTTGATATAAAAAAGAGTTAATATATTTAAAATATTTATATTTTCATGAAAAGTTTCATATTTTGTGTGGGGTTTAGTGGCTTGGAACCTTTATGGCTAGGGAGCAGGAAATAAAGCAGAAGAATTGAATGTGAATCAGAAAATCTAGTTCTTTTTCTTCATTAGCTCTCTTGTCTTTTTCTCCTTTAAGAAACAGACCTGATAAAGCCAAAAATTGTCATAATCACTTCCTTTTACATTGTCATGCAATGTAATTAATATTGAAGAACTAATCAAGATATCAGTTGCAACAGTGTATATCCAGAACATCTTCTCCAATGTCAATGGCATTGCAGCAGTATATGACTAGAGTGAGCTCAGAATGAGCCCTGAAGCCTTTGTTATTCTCTGAAAAATGTAATTTCCACTCACTTATCTCATTCTGAATTTCAATGAAGCCTTTAGTATTATCTCTCAATTCCAGTTTTAAGTATTGATTGTAACCTGCTGTGTGAGATATATAATATCCAGCATTATTTCTTGCACCATATGAATCCATTTCCAGTAAATAAGACTAAACTTAAGGTAATCTTTGAAACTGTACATTCTTTTTGGGTTTGAGGGCATTTTGAGGTTAATGTCTGTAACTGTACAGACAGTAGTTCCTTTGGTAATTTGCCTGCATCTTACACTATCAACACAACATAGATATATGACAGCACATAATGAGGAGACCCCAGAATTCAGGTGATTATAAGAATGATGGATTTGGTATCTATCCAAGCTAAATTCTTGTTTAGGGCTTGCTGTTGCCTTCCACTGCTGTAGCACTGAGCACTTAGGCTATTCCTCTGCTCTTATGATTATGCTTTCATTAAAGAGGCAGGTGTGTGGGAGGTTTGGATGTGTGGAGCATAAGAGGATCAAGCCTTGACTTGGTAGGTAGCTGTTGAAAATGCTTAGGGCCATATTTAGATCAGCTTTTGAGAGCTGCAGCTTCATTAATGTCATTTAAGGATGTATTTAAAAGTAGAATCTTCTCTTTGGATTCACTTTTTAACCCAGTATCTTGATTTTAAACACCATTTTTAAGAACTGGAAGTGAATCCACAGCCAGAATTACATTGCCAGCAGCAACTCTCAGAAATGTCAGTAAAGATAACTTTGAATCTGACATATTGTTAAGTTTAGATCACTCCCATGTCAGTGAGACTGAACTTCTTTGCAAAGCATCATTAGCTCATGTCTCATTCTGTAGGCAGGAGCAATGAGAATTTTTTTTTTCAGAAAAAAAACCCAGTAGTAATGACTAGAAACATTTGTAGAAAGAACCAGCCTACTGTGTTTATAATAAGGAACACTAACTCCTTTAGTAGCATACATGATCCTTTTGAGACTTATGCCCTCCACAGACAAGGCCATTGCTGAAGACAGCAAGTAGAAATTTGAAATGTCTCTATCTCAGCATATCAGTCCTGATTCCCTTCTGTTGCATTGATCAGATTTCTGCATATCAAAGAGAAGCTAGAAAAAAAAATGCCTCTACAAAAATGCAAACAACATCATCAGCCAGACTGTAGCAGAAGCACAGAGCTGTCACCTTTCCAAATGAGTGAAAATTAGAAGAGAGGAGAGGACACAGACAAGCAAACAAAAAATAAGAGAAATAAATGAAAAGGAAAACATCCTCCTACATCTCTACTTTTAGCATTTCCAAATAGGGAAAATTCTTCAGCTCCAAATCTGTCAGTTTGTATCCTATAATTACTGCCACCTATATCTGTTCAGGCAGATATTATTCTAAATGGATAAGCATAAAGACTCTGATAGTCTTGGTAATAAGAGTTACTGAAAGAGGAATATCATTATCTATTGATTTATATTTACCATTCCTTGTCCAGGTGCTTCCATCCTCTTTTAAGTATACTGGAGATTATATGCGAAATTGCACAACTTAATGGGCTGAAGAAGCTTGATGACAACATTTACATTGCCACTGTTTTTCAAGGGTTCCTCCTGAGGGTGATTTGTTGCCATCTACAAAGGTGTTTTTTTAAGAAACCAATTGCACGTTCCTTCGGAGCAAGGGTGTCTTTGTGGTTTTAGGAAAGTTAATGAAGGAAAAATACTATTTTTAACTTTTTTACAGGGAAATGAAAGCTTAAAAAACCACCCCAAAACAACAATAAAAAAACCACCAAACCAAACAAATGGAGAAAAATATCAAAGAAACAAGTAACATGAATAACAAAAACATACATACAAACAAACAAAATAAAAACAAAACAAATCAAAACAAACAAAAAAATCCCCAAACAGGCATTAAGGATCCTGGCAAGTTTGTGTGTATTTCTAGGTACTTGATGCAAAGAGCTGGAGCAGTAATGTCTGTGTTTAGGGAACATTCAAACGTGCATTCAACAGTTCAGGACACATCCAGATCCCAATTAAGTAATTTAAAAGACTATGCAGACCAATGAGATCTAATTAGAAAATGTAAGAGATTACCAAAAATCTTGATGCACATCCTTCCAGCCTGCCTCAACCAGAAGGGTAAATGCAGCATGAATCTCTTTCAATGCTATGTAAAGGAAATACATAAGAACCTGTTCAGATGGTGAGTGGTAACTCATGACACATCTGCAATTCAGTTGCTTTAATTGGTGAAAACCCAGATCTTCTTTAGCTTTTATTTTCATTCTCTATTCTTTGGGTTTCCCAATGGCAGGATGGAGGTCCATTTTCTCTCTTGTGCCTGAACAGTCAGGACTGGTCGCTGATTTTTGTATACTAAGTGTTATATCAGGAAATTAAGATTGCATAGGAAGCCTAGCATGGCAATGGTTAAATTCAGGACTGCTTTGAAGAGGAAATAAGTCAGGTGGACACAGTCATAGAGTGGTTCAGTCTCCTGGAATCAATGACAAACTACTAAGAGAAAATTAAAACTTGAAATTCCTTTAAAAAAGGGATATGGATAACCACATTATCTCAGAGGTCTCTGTATTTCTGGTGGTGTGTCAATGTCAGTGATGTGTTGCATCAGATTGCCAAATCTCAGGTACTGGATGTCATATCAAATAAGTGCAATGCAGCCTAGCAAACATCAGATTTAATACTATTGATCACACTGAACAATCAGTATATTGAAACTCTCTGTAATTTGTGCTTAAAGATATGCAAGTGGTGGTTTTTTTTCCTCTAATCTATAGCTGTGGAATGGAAACCAACATCTCAAATGTGAAATATATTGAAGATAAACCAGATGATAGTTGGGAAAACTGATTTATAGAGAAATAATCTCACAGCAATCCTTCACTCTTTAGGAATGAAGTTTAAGTATCTTTCCAGGTGGAAGAATAAGCTGGTATGTCAGCTGTGTCAGTGGAGTGAAAGGAACTGATCTTTGCCACAAATGCCCCATGTGTGTCTCAGTTTTCCCCAAATGGATATTTTAGTATATAATGAAGAGGCAAGGAAAATAAATACATTAGTTAATGTGAAGCACACAGATCATTTGCCAAAAAAATGCATAGAAAATGGGCAGAAATTCAAGTGGAAAACTGGGCATGTGCATCTGAGATTGTTTCTTACCCTGAGGCAGATAAAAAAATAAACAGACAAAAAAATCCTGATCTGACAGTGTGTTGGTGTTTTCTGACAATCTGACAATGTGATGTGTGGTCAATCTACTGTGAGTTTGAGGAGTGCGCAGAGTCTTTGCCTCCTCATGCCAGGAACAAACATTGCTTTGGGGTGATTCAACAGTACCATCATTTCAGGTGAGACAAACCAACACCTTTTTTTCACCATTTAAGAGCCTACACTGCTCATTGTTTGCCAAACAGCCTATTCAGTAATGATAGAGTTAAAATGGAAGATAATAAGGATTTCTTTGCATAGTAATGTCACTTAGTCTAGTCCTAGGACATGGGTTTGGGACTATGAATGATAGAGAGATGTCTTTATTTCTTGAACATTTTTTTCAGTGAGCTAATATAATGTGTTTTTGCAATGGTCCCACAACATTTTCTGATATATGTAATCATTATTACATTTTTGTTATTAGCCTGAATTAATAATTCCTTAGTGACTTGAATTAATTTCTTAATTTGTTTTACTTAAAAATCCTGTATATTTTAAAATTAGGGAAAAAAAAAAAAAGCTTAATTAAGGATTTGGAATGAGTTGGTGTAAAGCTAAATTGAAGTGCATGCAACCATGATTTGAAGTCAGAATGGAAGGGAAGGAAACCAGAAATAATTTCCTGACTCTGTCTTGTGACAGATAACTCATAAACTACCAAGATTTACTAGGATATTTTAATTAAGAGTAATTTAGAAGAACTAAAAGTGCTGAGAATCTCATAGCTACCTTCTAGTGTTTACAATGCATGAGGATATATTGTATTCAGTTGCCCTTGCTGCCTCATAGAGCTTAAGAGAAGCTCAATATAACAATTGACAGCCTATCCCCTTGAAAAGGACACTCTTGGTCATCTCAGCACTGACTGTAGTAAAGTGTAGGTCCAGAAGAGGGTATTACCCTTCAACACTGATCACAAAGTGCATTTTAGTGAAAGACAACCTCTTTTTTACAGGTGCCAGGACAGGCTGTGGTTTTGGTACAAATGAGGGCACAAGACAGAAGCCTCTATGAGCAATGATGAGTGTCACAGATGTCTCTGCTGTGACCGTGCCCTTTTACTTCAGGTAATGTGGACTAGATGTCATATGAGGTTTGCAAACGATGGCTACCCCTCAGTCCTGGGGGACACAAGTGCTATTTACTGCAGTGACAGTAGTGCATGGAGTTACAACAAATCAGAACTTCTTGTCTGCTTTCACTGGGTCTACTTGTGAGCTGCAAAATAGCAACTTGAGTCCATTTAGCAAAACAGATGTCAATGTCATTAAACAAACAACAGTGGAATCAGCAAACCTGTTCTCCAAAAACCTTGTTCTGGATTAGTACGTGAGAGGCACACAACAACCATCTTTTAACTTGGCTTCTGAAGGTGTGTGCCTGATTTTGGAAGTCACCAGATTCCTAAATCCACCTAAGGCTAGGAATTCCCTCACATCCAGTTGCTCCTTCAGTTTAACTTAACAGTTCAACTCTGTCAGTTTTTGAGCATTTTCAGCTATGGAGATTTCACTTCCTCTCTGGGCTCCTATTTCAGTGGTTAATCACCTTCATCATTAAAAAAAAAAAAAAAGAAAAAAAAAGACAATTATTCCAATATCTAATAATAGTTCTCCTTGTAACAAACACACTGTTTCATGTTTGTTAACTCTGCTCTTCTGAGAAGTATCAGTTCTCTCTTTGCTATAACCTTAACCTTCTCTTCTTAAGGCCAAACAAACCCAATTCATACCATCTAACATAATGTGATGTGTCATGTGCCTGGTCATTTTAATGGCCTTCTGGACTCAACCAAATATGTCAATGACTTTCTTACACTGGGAGCCCCAAACTGAGAACAGCATACCAGTTCTGTGATTAAGAGAGATGTGTTTCATAGAATCATTGAATGTTTTGTAAGCTTTAACTCTCAATGATTTCCATCAAAGTAGGTTTTGACCAAAGGCTAGAATGAAGTTGAAACTGAGGCTTCAAGGTACAAAATTAGAGTCCTTCAGTCCTTCACGGACTAGTTAGGGAGATGCAAAAGCATTTGTGTTAGAAACAGACATGATCTTTATATTTTTACCTTCATGAAGCCAAAGGTCTGAGCACTGTGTGAACTTAGGAATGCAAATCACATTCTAGAAATTGGAGCCACTTTACATTTGAGCACAGAAGGAAAGAAACAGATCAGTAGCAACTCATAGTGATTATTGTTTTCCTGTTGCACTGCTATTTAGATTGCTTTTAGTTTTTGTAAACCTACAGCGAGTTTGACACATTCTAATGCTTTTCTTTTTTCCATAATAAAGGCAGACAGATACAAGCAGAACTGACTCCAAAAGCTGAGGTCACCTTCACGAAAAGTCCCATTTAAAATGCAGCATGCAAACTGCATTTACATTAACATAGTTAGTTCCTCAGCTGGGTGATAGCCTCTAGAAGACCTAAGTGTTGCAGTGAATATTTGTCTCCATTCTTCTCTAAAGCACAGAGATTGCAAACATGGCCTCAGCAGCCCACAGAGCTCTTTGGCATTCTTAAGGAAAGTTAAAAAACTAAACTTCAACAGGTAAAGTGGCAGAATAATGATAGACTGACTAGCAAAATTAGAATACATGTTAGATTGGGGGTACATTAGGTAGACCTTGGAATTATTTTGTTTTAGTGTTCTCTGAAGGGACTTTAGTTTGCATACTCCAACTCTGCTCTGTGGTATAAATGGGAGTACACTTAAGTGGAGAAGATGGGACTATTCACTTCAAAAGCACTCTCCTGATCTGAGCTGAAGTGCTCATGTAGAAGCACCAAAGTCTGTCTCCATTTCATCTCCACTCCAAGGCTATGGGACAAGAGAAGCAGAGAGATCTGCCCATTCTGTTAGGATTGGACAGTTATTTGACAGCAGACATCATGGTTCATATTTTTACCATGAAAAGGAAGAAAGTATGCTTTGGAGGTTCAATGAATTTTATAATCTGTTTTAGTATGAAATTCAAACTCTGTTCTGTGCTAAGCAAGGTGATGCAAAAGATTTCTGTCTATTGCTTATATTGTACAAATCTCAGTCTCTGGGATCAGGTGTAAAACATGCCTTATTATTTTACTTGCAATTGGGGTCAATAGCTGGGTGGATGGTTGTTATTGCAGTCTGAGAAGTGCCAATAACTTGGGATGTTTTGCCTATATGATTTTGATGCTCATACATGGGGCTGTATATTTTCCTGATAAGCATGGCAGAGTACATAAAAAACATCACTAATCTTCACAATGTGGTGTTTTCAAGCATAAAATGTCATTGTCTGAATGACCTACTATTCATTAAAATTATGATCTCTAAATATTGCTAGGACCTTAAATCGTACTCCTGTTGTTGGAATCGTGTATGACTAGTTTACCCTGTGCTAAACACTAATAAAAACATAAAGTAATGCCTCAGAGCTGTGATATAAAAGAAATACTTTTTATGAATAGATACTTTACCTGTTACATAGAATATCTGTTCAGAATAGATGTGATAGATAGGATTGGTGAATCACTCAGCTCTGCACTTCTTCTAGTCTCTCTCTCGGATGCTAAGATACACTTTTATATGCTTGTAAAAAATTCTGACATCAGCTCTGTTCTTCTAAGGGATGGGGAGGAAAAGAGTGAGTACAGATGTCAAAAAACTTCAGTTATCACTAAGGAAATACTGAACCAGGGGAAAAAATTGCTCTAATTTCATTTCTAGAAAAGGATGAATACATGCACCACCAACAGTTTTCTCTCAAATGTTTTCGTTCCACTAGACAAAAAATAATGCCTGTGAATAATCCTCATCCAGTCAGGAGGAGTTCACTGCATTGGCTCTTTCAGATGCTTTGTGTAGCACATGGATCAGACATAACCTTTGTGTACCCTGGACTCTCAAAAAGCTTTCCCTTTGCAAATGTCACCACCTGTCAGTGCATATACTGTGTTCTAGGACATGTCCAGTTGATTTACGGGTCATATACAATCCACTGCAAATCCACTGATCACTGAGGTCAGTCTTCTACCTGCAAATGTGTACAAACACCTTGGTTTTAGCAGCAGGATTCCTGGTAGCTGACATGGTTTTTGTGGCCATCTCTGCTTAGCTAGCAGTGGGGTACCCAGCAGCTGACCTGCCTGCCTCCCCACCAGCTTTATGACTAGTCACAGTTCATCTGACAGGTATAATTACCAGAAGACCAATGTGTCACTGATTACTCTAAGCTGGGCTTTCTGTTAGTACTGTGTATCTAAGTCCTCATTTCTCTGAGTGGCTATGTTTGAAAGCCACATAAAATTAAGTCTAGAATTAATATAAAAAATGTAATGATTGTGTTTCATAAAGTTAAAAAAGCAGTAATATGAAAATGTCAATCCAGGGCCAATTCCAAATAGAAAACTTCACTTGAACAGAGATTCTTCAGACATATGTCTTGGCCAGGTTTCCCTACATTAATATCTTTCTTTTGCTATTGTGTAAGCTATAATATAATAAATATATTGCAGTAGTTTCTGTAGCTGTCACAGGAATGGCAGGTGGTTTTGCTCCTCAGGGATGATATTTATCCTTCTGTCTGTCTTTTAATGTACTAATATAGCACCATTCATACTATACCTTGTAATCTTTAGCGTAGTTCCCCTTACAACATCCCTGGGAGGTAAGAAAGTACTGGGAGGTGAGGAAGTGCTTTCCCCATTTTATAGGAGAAGTGAGACAGGAAAGAAATATAGGACATCTGGATTTTTACAGCCCATAAGCATCTACTGCTCATTTAAAAGAAAAATAAAACCTCTGCAGGATCTTTTCTGATACATGCATGAAGGCTGTGGCAGATCAAGGAGATGAACCCCAACATGTCATCTTCAACCTCAAGGCTGAGTTTCTCCTGGGGACTCCATAATGCTCCCTCTCCAGGTAGACAGGGAAGTTCAGCCTAACTGATAATGATACCAGTAGTTTTCTATTTCAAGTTGGCACATCATGTATAACAGACCACTAATATAAAAAGTTTTTCTCTTATAGGGTTCAGTTTCGTATTACTTTCTCTTCTGAATAAATCAACACAGATTCTTTTAGACAAGACTTCCTTGTCTGGCTAAAACTTAATCATGAAGAAATGAACTAAAAAGAAGAAAGAAGTAGTATAGGCAAAACATGCAAAAGACTTTCAGAAATACTCAACAACTGGGGGTTGTTGTGATCAAAATGCAGGACCCAGCATTTGGCTTTATTATACCTCATACAATTGGCCTCGGCCTATTGATCCAACCTGTCCAAGTCCCTCTGGAAAGCCTTCATGCCCTCAAGTACATCAACACTCCCACACAATTTGGTGTAGTCTGCAAGCTTACTGAAGATGCTCTCCATCCTCACATCCAAGTCATCAATAATGATGCCAAATAAGGCTGACCCCAGAACTGATCCCTGAGGGACACCACTGGTGACTGGCAGCCAGCTGGATTTCACCCCATTAATGACAACAACATGGGAATGGCCAGCCAGACAGCCAGTTTTTAACCCAGTGAAGAATACATTTGTTTATACCACAATTTTCCGGTTTCTCCAGGAGAACTTATTAAAGTTTGCCTCTGAGGATGTAATTTTTAATTGAATTTAAGAGAACCTACAGCAGAATTATATTTTAAATAAAATTTTGCCCAGGGTACAGTTGAAAGTTTTCACCTTTCTCATTTAGGCTTCTTCCTTCTCTATAATTTTCTCTAGATATACACATGCTAGCCAAATATCAATCAGGTTTTCTTTTCTACTCACCTCTCTAAGTGACCATCAATTTACAACTCCCATCTGTTCTCTATGTGTTGACTCTGACCCAAAACGTAACTTGAAAATAACTAATAAGATAGAAAACTGTGTTGTCCTACCTCTGCTTACACTGGGATAACCTGGCATCTATGGTGGAGATACTGCTACTGTTTTCAATTGCATCCATCTCTTCCAGGTAAGGGAGAACAGCATTGCAATTAGTGGTGGCTTATTAAAAGTTTGCATAGTTGTACTGGGATATTTCTGGTTTTGTGGGTACATGGCACCATTGCTGAATACTTTTATTTCATTTATACTAATAACAGTGGCACTGCAATCAGCAAATATATGCCTCTTTTCCAATCAAAACAAAATAGTAATGCAATATATCTTGAGTTTGTGTTCTGTTGTAACAGGGTAGTAGTGATGTTTGAAGCTAACAGTCAGAATCTATTTACAATTCAAGGTTAGGAGCCAAGTTGGATAAATGTTACTGATCATAAAGGTAGTGAATTCTTCATTTTTGAATCCAGTTAAGGTGGTTTTCTTCATCTACAGTCCTTCAATAGGACTCCATTATTCTTTACATTATAAGGAAACAGCATATAATTTGTTTCCCAGAGACTCTGAATAGATAACAAGGAGGAAAGGAACTATGATTTTCCACTAATCTTTGCATTAAGTGACTTTATCAAATGAATAAAGGTGAGGTGGAAAAATATTTTTCAAAAGTAGAATTGAACTCAGATCTAAATGTAAATTCCCCTATTAATTACACTTGAATACATAAGCAATTACTTTTCAGAGGGTCAGGACACCAAGACAGTGTATGTTGTATATTAGATGATAACAGAAGAAAATGGACTTCATGTGCTTCCTGTGTGCTTGGGTTATCATTGCCAATAGTTTAGGCTGCCTAAAAAATTCAGTTTGTTTTTTTTTTCCCCCTTTAACTTTCAGACCAAACAAGTTGAGGATGCAATTTCTCTTGCCCCAAGTGCCCTTAGGCTGATTTTTTTTTTTTTTTTTTTTTTTTGAAAGAGAGCTTTAGTTAAAAATAGTACTTACATCTTTGAGAACAAAGGGGAAGAGAAAAACATTTTAATGTTGCCTGTGAGTAAAATATTTACATCTGTTTCACTGGCAAACTTGCTGCAGGGGGAAAGAGGGACTTGAAAATTAGTTTGGGTCCTCCAGTGTCAAGAGAATATATTTTCTTTACGTGGTGATTACTGATTGTTTTAATTCAGCCAATATGTGCTCATAAGATCTTTGCTACAGTTTGGAAAAAAGTCATCTTCTCTGAGCATAGTCCCTTCTTTTATCTGCTAGAAAAATGGTACAGGCATCTCCACAGGGTAAATGAGCATTGTTATCATGTCTATGATGGCTGAGGGAGTTTCCTTACTATTTGTTTCAGCTCACAGCTGGAGATTACTGTGTGAGAAAGCTTAAAAATTCAGAAAAAAAAAAAATCTGTATTCTTTGCTATAGGCAGTGCCCATGCAAGTAGAGAAAAGAAGGAAAATTGGAGGATAAGTGGGGTAGTAGGGACATTTTGCAGGGGATGTTATGGGAAAGAACAGGGTGAGTCTAAAGTGAAAAGAAAACAAAAGATGATGTGAGACTAGGACAGAAATACATTCCTATGTAAAACTGATGCAGCTTTTCCTGACATCTTCATGTATGATTCACAACAGGATCACAAAGGCATGTTCCATTCAAATAGTTGATTGCAATGTTAACAGTTGTTTAGCAGATTGCTTGGAATGATGATCCATGTCTCTGTCTACAGACCTGCTCAAGTGCTTTATCCTTCACCAACAAAAAAATAAGTAGAAAACTTGAAATGAAAATCAAATGTATTAACATCTTAAGATGTCTAAGGAAAACTTCCAATATGGTTAGTTTTGAGTACTGAACGGAAACAAACTCATGAGCAAATGTTCATAGAAATATTTGGGGTGTTACTTCAAACAGAAATTGTTGAATCCTAAAATCTTACTTTCCTCTTCACAAACACATTGTTTGCTCTTGCTGGAACAGTTGAATAGATTGCAAATCTGAGATGCTCCGTATTTTCAACTGAATGTTTTCTCAGTTACACAATGGATAACAACTAATTTAAAACAGCTGTCTTAAATAACAATAACTTGTAAAATCGCAGTGTCTGTGATTCATATCACTTTTGGGATCACTCTGATCTCGAAACATTAAGAATCAAGGTATACAAAGGAAAATTCTGATTTTATTTTTTTTTGAGATCAGTAATCAACAAAGGAAAATCTACAACTACCTAAATCACTTCAGTAGTTTGTTTTTTGTTTTTATTGGGCCATGGGGATGTTACTGATGCTGGTGGATCTTATTGTCCCCAGAACTTGTCCATTTTCCTTCCCTTTTACTTTTGTTTAAACTCCCAGACAATACTTTCTGTCTGCTCTTTTCCTAAAGACATAATGTACTACTGCATTTTCTCCTCCTCAAGACATAATAACATCCATCCTTGAAAATAATGCTTAATGAAAGCTCTCATTTTTATCTTGCACAAGGATAACTTAATTATTTTTCTTACTATTCTTTGACCTGTTTTGCAGAAGGTGTAGTAAAACTCATTATGGGTGTTGACATTTTCCCTTCCAGTTCCATATTCACAAATAAACATTGCATTACATAATCAGTACAGAATACATTGTAAAAGATTATTTTACAGTGTAAAAGATTATTTTACATTATCAGATGCAGCTCATTCATCTTAAAGAGTAAAGAATGCTGATGATGGAAATGTGCAAGTCTACTCTTTTGAGAAAATATTATGTCAGAGCCAATGCACTCTAACTGCAATTGGACAGTTGCACGTGGATTAATAGGCCCTATAGCCCAGAACTGCTAAAACAGAATAATTGGCAGATTTCTGATTTTTTGGGCATGCACTTCACCATGTGACAAGAGTACATCAGCCAGCGAGATGTGTGCTCACTCTGTTAACATTACTTGATCCATGCTATCTGTCTAGGTTTCCAAAACTTGTTTTTTTCCTTTACTGATGGCAACAATGTGGATGAACGCAGAGGAAGCATTTTATGGACTAGCTCTCAGTTGCTTTGTGTTATTTTTTATCTATTTAAAACAGCAGCTTAATGCTATGTATCATCAGTGGTAAGACTAGTAGGATACATCCCAGTTTATCCCACCCTCATATCCAAAAACTACATGAGCACTTTCCACAAAGCATAACACACCTAAAAGAATAACAAGATTTTTTCTCTTTGTTCATATCTATACTTCCAACGCCCATTTTAGCCTATCACAGTAGGCATTCATATGCAACTGTCTGGATCCAATGAAGCAGTTTCCCAGATTACATGGCTGTGCTTTAGCCAGCTGCCACAGGCTAGATGTACATCCAAAGGACACAACATTAGAAAATTCTGTCACTTGCTATTCACTGTAAATCCCTACCTCAGCCTCCTTGCTTCTTTTTCTTTTAGTTCTTTTTATTCTCTTGGCTCCTACTCAACAAAATACTGGAGAAGATATATGTAGTTACTTATATCTTCAGCATCTCAGAAAGTTGTATCTCAAGAATTCCTTGGTGTTCCTTGATCTGATCACTGATGACTGTGCAGCCCGTAAATTGTTCTCCCTAACAACCTGATTATGTAGTTTTTGCCCATTGATTAAATTTATGTTTTCCTCAATTCCTCAGATTTTCCACTTTTCAGCACAACAGATTTCTGCTTTTTGAGAGCATTTTTGTTATCTTCTTAAGGCTGGAGCACAATGGGAGTCAAGATAGGCTGGCAGTACTGTCAGCAGCTCTCCTTTTTCTTTCATTGGGGTCCAATCACAGTTTGCCATGCTTTGCTCTGGAAAGGGGAATTAGGAACCTGCAGGATCATCCTGTCATTGAGGTGAGCGGGCTGTGTGGGGCATCACCTCCAGAGAGGGAAAAAGTTGCCAAGTACTATCAGTCCTAGGACTGTGATCTCTATTCTTGAGTGCAGAAGGCTGTTTCATGCAATGGATGATAGATCTATTCCTTGGCTGCCTTTCAATTGCTGTCATCCAAGATGAGGGTGGTCTAGTACATATGTGACCTCTGGTGCATGGAATGCATTCTGTATGTAACAGGTTTATGTGCTCATCCAACACCCTCCAGCCAAGAGTTTTGCTCAGAAGTAAGGTCTGGTTTCAAAATCCCATCTACTGATTCATCCACATACCTAACTAATTCTCTGGCTCATCTGAGGCATGTTGAGCCCTTTGTGCATAGTTTTCAGCTTTCATAGTTGTTAAATGTATTAAAAAGTTCTTGATGAAGAAAAACCTTTTTTACAGTGAGGATGACATAGCTCTGGAATGGACTGCCTGGGGAGGTTGTGGAGTCTCTCTCCTTCTCTGGAGACATTCAAAACCCTCCTGGATGTGTTCCTGAGTGACTTGCTCTAGGTGATCCTGCTCTGGCAGGGGGGTTGGACTAGATGATCTTTCTAGGTCCCTTCCAACCCCTAACATTCTATGATTCTATGATGTGAAATCCACATCACTTTTTTGCTTGCATTTCCAGACCATGGCATCAAGCAGACAGACCCTGTTGTACTGAGATTACTGCTTGTTTCAACTCAAAAGTTACTTACCAATGTTAAAGTAAGTCTTCAAATGCCAGTGGTGTGATTTTGTTCCTGCAATATGAACCATCCCATTCAGGCTCCAGATTTCAGATTAGCTGTCCAACTGAGTAAAAGCAGGAGACACTTTTCCCCTGATATGATGAGAAAGTTTTAGTCCACCTGACAGTGAATTACTGTAAGGATAGCTACAACACCCCCTTCCAGTCATGAATCTTTTTAATATCTTGCACATCCTCAATAACCTTCTTGGCCAATATTAGAATCTCAAATCAGTTGTCTCCACTGGCATCTCTTTTTAAGCCTAATTTGGCTAGAAAAAGGATACTAGGGATTTTCTACCTGTCTTTTTAGTTTTCACAGGGCAGTCTTGGTTTCACATTGTGCTGGCTCCCAATCCTTGCTTTTGCTGATGGTGAAGACTTTCTGTTGCACCTTTGAGATGCCAACACTGGTATGGATAACTATCCACTTTACATCTCTCTATCCTGGTGCCCAGGCATAGAGAACATTCATTTTCCTGAGCCTTCTCCTTTGGCTTTTTCTGACCCTGTATCTTGTGCTCCTTCTTAATATCACCCTCTTTTTAATGGGTCACTTCTATTATTGCACCAAGTTTATACTGAGCAAATGAGTTATTACTGTCATCCAGTAGATAACATCTCAAGTCATGGCATAACACTGAAAACCATACTAGCATGAGATCTGATAATTTTGATTTGTGCAAGGCAATATCTGATCAGATAAACAATGAGTTATTAAAAATGAAATACAGACAGAGACCTAGGTGTCAATGTTTCCTCCTGTAGAGGGAATTTTAAACAAGAGTATTTGACTAATGTTTCCAGAGATTAGACTGATTGAATACCAAAACACAGTTTTCATAACCTTTAAACCTGAACTATGTAATTGTTGCATGGATCAAAAGAACGAACAGTGACAGGTATGAACTAAGAAAATCTGTCAAATATGTGGAAAGAGGAAAGATTTATGTTGCAAGCAAGAATGCAAAAAGAGTTAGGGGAGTTAGAATGAAGAAAAAAAAATAATATTACTGTTGAAATTAAATTACTTCCCTAGGTTGAAAAGAAATTTCAGTTATAATCAAAAAGCCCACATGCATGTGACCTGCTGTCATCTAGAAACAATTATAATCCTTCAGTGGCTGAGAAGACAGATGCAGACCCTATGTATATCTAAATTAAACCCAGTTCTTTCTCCCACTTTGATAAGGCATCCCAAAGTGAGCCAGTGTACACAGCAATTACACACTAATTAGTGAGACAATGCAGTCTCAGATTACTAAGCAACAAAGCAGCCACACGGCCTCAGCCCATGTCTTTCTGCCCCCTTGCAGCTTCACTCCCTTAAAACAGTCATGGAACAGCAGCCACGGTGGTCAAAAGCAGCAAACTTTATAAAGAAAAGGAGTATCTTTATATATCTTTATAGAGCTGGAAAAAAATCGGCAAACATTCAGGATCCTTAATCTTTCCCAAAGGCTGGCGTGCCTAACATCTTGCCACTTTTTCCTCTGCTGCCTGTTAATTCAATAAAAGATCTGGTCTCTCCCCACAACCTTGCCTCCTTTACATCAGAGCCAGGGGAGTCTGGGGCTGTTCACTCCCTGGTTATTCCATGGGGTAAGAGCAATTATTCTACAACTTTAGCAACGAATATGATAGAAGGAAGAGAGCTGAACTGCCACTCTACATTTGTTGTATTTCAAATGTAAATGTCTTGCTGAGCTCTGACAATATTAATATAGCCTTTTGGTTGTCAGAGGCTGCCCATAGGACCATCATTTTGTACAACAGACTGAAAGTGAAATGAGATGACCTGAGATGGAGCCTGAAGTCATTTCTCTTACACTATAAAGCTGCTGAAAAGATTAGTAATTGGAAACTGCACTTAGGAGGCTGTTAATAGGATTCACTTCTCTAACCAGTGTGGTAGCTGGTAGGGTTACCTCTGAGGTCATTAATTAGTTGCTACTTTAAATGAACCTTTCTCCATGTAACTTAATCTCACTAAACTTTGTAACTTCAACGCTGTCTCCCTTTCAGGCATACGGCTTTCCTTCAGTGAGGCTGTTAGCAACATAATACCTCCCTTGCCAACAGTGATCAAGAAGTAATAAAACAATTTGGAATCTTTATTCATACTTTCCTATCAAATAGACACATTTGCAACTTAAATGCAGATTATTAAAAAGCTGCCGATTTCGGTATGATGTCAAATTTAGTGAAGAACACAGTGTGCTTACTTCTAAGGCTTGTCTCTGCTTTGCTTCTTTTCCAGAGGCTTAGAAAGACAGTCGCTTAATGAACCTTTGTTAATATGCACATTTATATAATCTGATTGGCCCCTGAAGCAGCCTAAGAAAACCTGTGAAAAGGCAGCTGCTAGTTCACAAAAAAACCCCACTAATTGGAATTATTAATTGCTTTCAGTTACATTTACCACAAAAAGAAAAAAAATTAAAGTGATAGAAAACCCCTCTATTATTAAAGCCAGGCAGACTGCTAACAGAATAACAACATGTGGCTGTTAAATGACATGATCAAGTTCTAACTGTGTGCACTTTTTTTATATCAGTCTTCCAGGCAAGATCGAAGTATGTACTTCTTATGAAATTTCATGTTTTCTACTTCAGGATCCCTCTCTGCTAGGTGCTGGAGAGAAGGGCAGGTAGATCCAGAGGGTGCAGCTTAGACAAGCAACTTAGATGTCAGCCCAGCTAAGTGACCCTTCAGATGAATGATTAACTCCACAGACATCAGCATTTGCTAAGTCTACTTTTAAGTGCTTTACTAACTTGGAGCTAAGGGTCATTGGAAAGGCTTTGGTGAAGACTGGAAGACTTGGAGCCAGTTGTGTAGATGGGAAGTGTGTCCAGGACTGCATCTCAAACCAGACACTTCACAAGGTTGTCCATTCACCAGTCAGCCCTTTCTACTCAAATCACAAGGAAAATATTTTTTTTTTAATTAAAAAGATAAGCTGATGATGAAAAATATAGACATACTGTAAAAATCTGGGGTATTCACTCATGGGGGAGGGGACTGTGGCTCCAGCTGGGCTTGGCCCAGAGGATAGGCAGGAGATGCTCTGAACTGCCACAATGGGATGAGAATCACGACTGAGAGAAAGCCTCTGCTCCCTGGAAGGGCTGCCCGAGGGGAGGAATGAATGCTTTGCACGGCTTTTGAACTGGGTGACCTAAACTTCAGAGTACTGAGGGCTGCTTTGGCAACTTGCCAAGAGCCTGAGGGTTACCTCTAATCTGCATATGCATTTCCATAAGTGCTTTTTGTTGTGATGTCTGGGGTTTGGGGTTTTTGTTTCCGTGGTTGGTTTTTTTTTTTTTTAATCAACAATAGAGACACTCCCAGGATATAATCTTGTTTTGGATTTTATTTTTTTACATTTGAAATTCTTGAATATACTCTTGTTATGTTGGCATGGTTTTACATGGCAGACACCTTCAGTGAAGCTAGCACATCTACTTTTGAGAAGGAGAAAGCAGTGCATATTCACTCACTGCCAAGTGTCAGCCCACTCTGGTATAGTTATTCCCAGGGAGAAAAAACCCTTGTGAACCCAAAGGGTGGGGTTTGATGTGTAAGGAATTGCATTTCAGGGCAGTAGAGTAACTTAAACACGTGGCCTGGAGTGAATATTGCAAAATGCAACACAGCCTTGGAATGGTGCATCCTGGTGGAGCTGTGAAGGGGTTAAAACATTTCAGATGTTTCAGCTGTTTCTATGCCTGTACTTCTTAGTGCTTCTGTGCCTTAAAAAAAAGGAGAATACTTTTCAGTATATCCATGCTCCTAAAGAATGTCCCAGCATATAAATCAACTATTCTTGCTGTTTTCTGGAGATAGAATTTGTCTATTTGCCTCCATTTGTTTTATCTTGCACAACAAATGATTAGAAACTTCTTGTTGATTTAATGTTTAGCTGATCAGCTTTCTCCTCACTATGTAATATGGGGAGCAGTTCAGAAAATTGCCTTATGAACCATAAATACTGGGCAAAATATTATATTATGTCTTCTGGATTCATTTGAGTGCGATAAGCACGCTGTAGGAAGTCCTGTATCACTGAGATCTACTCAGGCTGTGCTGAAGTCAAAATAAGTCTTCATTTCTAGTTACTTACAGCAGCATTACTACAAAGTAATGGCAGAGTGACTGGGTGAGTTGGAAATAGGTCTGAGGAGAGCCACACTTTGTTCTCAGTTCTGTCACAGATTTTTCTGTGTCTTTGAATGGTCTTCTGTAATCCTTGAAACTGCCAGCTCTATGATGTGCCTGGCAATAAAACAAGAATTCTACCTCAGGTTCCTTCATTTTCTAGTAGGAGATGTCTTGCAGTTCCTTCAATGCAAAGGCCTTTTCCTGCAAAGAAGGACGTCAAAGGAAGGCCATTTCCGAGCAAAGTGGTGGGAGCTAGAGAGCTTGGCAGTGAAGGGAACAAGGGGGAGTGTGACTTGGTAAAGTTCAGTGACAAACCACATTCTTTCCTCTCAAACAGTACCGAAAACTGAGAAACTCCTTTAGGTTGCAGCCCAAAGCCACTGTAGTTTTACTTGTGTGTGGCCAATAAGGGAGGTTCAGACAAGTCAAGCCTTCAGTGCATAAACCAGAAAAGCTCAATAACTCAAAAATTAGAAATGAGAAAATAAAAGAAAATCCACCAGTATGCATATTTCAGTGTTGTGTTTAAACACTTTTCATAGTTTTGAGGAAGGCCAGAAGATGAGTGATGGTGAATACATTATTGAGGCTAGTAACATAAAGACTTTTTCTTTGTTTAAAAGATTAATTCCAAGGTCACCTTCCTCCATTGCCTTTCCATAGTAGTATGTTCAGTTTTCAAACTGTGCCATGTCTGAAGATGCAAGAGCTGTGTGGATTGTTTGACATTTTTTAATGTTGTAATTATTGCGACTCAAGGCAAGTAATACAAAAATATTATGCTATATAAGGCTGTGGCAGAACCCCAGGGAAAGACATTGAGACCCTCTTTCTAATTCTGCAGACCCCTCCCTGAAACCCTTCAGTCTGAAAATGCTCCTTAGAAATATTCATAGCCAGAAAGGCATACGCTATTGGAAAAATAAGTTATTCTTTTCGTATCAGTAATCCCACAGAAATGCATACCTAAAAATAGGTATCTGGAATCAGGGGTACGGTGTAATTCTGTAACTAGTGTGATCTGGGCTATGTGTACAGCTGATACAACATCTGACATGAAAGTATGCAGCTGAGGAAATACATCTTTAAGACATACAGCTCCATTGTATATCCATATGTTTAAAAAGGCTATTTCATAACCATCTTGAAATAAAAGTGATAGTACAGCCCAAAGATAGTCACCAGTGACTCTAGATGCCACAATGCTTATGTTCCTATACATTGGCACATATAGGCAGGTTTTTCTCCCCTACACAGGCTGCTGGCACAAAGCTGGTGCGCATGAAAAAATGCACTGCAAGCAGATATGAATGATAGTGTTGCTGACAATCTGGAACCCACATAATTATTATTTTGAATAAATTTATTATTTTAACAGGAGAAATGCCAGTGGACATCTTCTTTCAGCCTGGATTCACACTGCTGTGGTGCAGGTGGAGTGAGGCTGTCTGGTGGTTGTAGGGAAGGCAAAGTCATTTCAGGCATGTCCCATAAAACCACTCTGAGTTGTGCAAGATGGACATAGACATAGCTTTACAAGATCCATAGCTACAAGCATGTATCACCTATCTGAGACTTGTCCAGCCCTAGGGAGTTTTAATATCCCATCTTGGCTACCTCAGAATAGAAGCTGTTAAAGGAGCTCACTTTGCTTATACTCTTACTTCCTCACAGGTGCAATGACATTTGTTACTCCTGAAAGCTTGCCATTCCTTGCTGTTTTGTTCCTTAAAATGACTCTTATCTCATGAGGTTACATGCCATATTCCTTCTTTGTCTGGTATAGGGCCTCTTTTCCTCCCTCCCTCTGAACTAGGAGCTGCCTGCCTGTCTTTCCCACAAATAATAACCTCCTTATCTCTATTGGTATACCTTGCTTTCCTGGACAATATGGGGACTAAAACCTTACAGGTAAGTCCTACTCTTGTTTACTGCTTCTCACATATCCTTTTCCTGTTCCTTTCCTGAACATCCTACCTGGCTCTACTGTGTTTAACTGGCTTCTGGCCATGTGACACAGGTTTTTAGCCTTAACAATACATATACTATCAAGAATTAAATCCTCTTAAGGATCATATTCCATGTACAACCACAGCATGCTGTTTTGCACACAATTGTCGGTTGGTTTATTTTTCAAATTAGCAATGCAACACCACGATCTCTGTGTAAGTCAGTAACAGATTTATTAGCCACCCACCTTGCCTTGGATTGGAATGACTCTGATCTCATTGTTGAAGTCCAGAGAATAAATCACACATGTCTTGCAGGTTGTGACTTCAGCTTTTCACTGCATTTAGGGGGTGAAACAGATTTATGAATACTTCAGCAGTACAAATTAAAAGGTGGAAGTCATTGGCAATAAGGGCTGCTCTGTTGTATAGGGCTGTAATGATCAGTGGTATTGATTAAGTATCTGGATGGTATTTGTATTCTTGCCCATATGTTATAACAAAAATGTGCAGAGTATCTCTATGAATATATTAACATGTCTTTCCTAATATTTTAGCCTCTCAGAATGAATATTTATTGCACTTTAGTAAGTGGCTGCATATATTAAATTTCTCAATTTGAAAGCAGGAATGATCCGTTTCTGGTAGAAACAACATATGGTTTATTACAATAAAGCATACCATTTGTTGTCATTAGGATGAACCTTCCAACCCCTTTAAATTATATGTTAAGGAGCTGCTGTGAATTGACTGACCTATTCAAAGAGAAAATGATGTTTGACTTATTACCTGGCATCTACATATACAGTGTCAATCAAAAAATCCACTAGTAAGAAAAGCTTGTTCCTATCCTTGAACTGCTTTAATATACCCATTTCTTTCCTCTAATATGGTCAAAACATTTTGCAGTCCCCACAATCTCAGACTCAAGTAAATA
Source organism: Corythornis vintsioides (assembly GCA_025447755.1). Taxonomy (NCBI): domain Eukaryota; kingdom Metazoa; phylum Chordata; class Aves; order Coraciiformes; family Alcedinidae; genus Corythornis; species Corythornis vintsioides. The sequence goes on from JAOEGS010007762.1 coordinate 21,109, forward strand.
TCCCTTCAGAAATAATAGTTTCCACATCAAAAGTTAAAATTGTGGCCCAGTCAAAGAAGCCAGTGGAGTCAATGAAAATGTAACTTTGATGACCTTCATTAATAGAACTACATGTGAGGGGCAGAGTGCCTGTTGGGGTGGGAACATCAGTGCCTCCAAGTGCAGCAATAGATATTGCAATGTGTCCTTCAAGAAGCAGTTAGTGGGCCAGTCCTCACTCTCCACCTATCTGAATCATTCAAGCTCAGCTATGCTTCAACAAACCTCTGAATCCAAATAAAAGCAACTGAGACTGTGCCTCTGTGGCAAACTGACATATCCTAGACTTCAGAGGCATTTCCAGATCTCATCTTTTGTAGGCTGCTACATCAATGTAATCTTCTAATGAAATTATAATTGTCAATGTATTTGTGACATTTGTGTAGTGGCTGTACCATGGACACATTTTCTGTTTAGTGTTCTGTCCTGTTGCTGAAGTGGCACACCAGGAGGTGGGAGGGTGTGATGAGCAGTCACACACTAGTGTTAATATTGGGATGATGAGAACAGTGTGGCACTATCTTGTGTAACACCGAAATCCTGGATCATGCTCCCACTGTCTGGTGGAAGTAACAGCTCTGGGCTTGGACCCCCCACAAATTCTTATTATAGACACAGAGAAGAATTCACAGGGTGAGCTGGAAAAGTTCACCCTGTTCATCTCTCTACCTCAAGGCAGGGAGAACTGCACTTCAGTCATCCCTGATAGTTGTTTGTGTCATCTATCCTTAAAGACATGCTGGAGACTACACAATCTTGCCAGACAATCTGTTGTGTGCATCCTTGTCCTTGCCACTGAAAGCATGCTATTATCTACCAGACATTTCACAGGAGACAGTTTCTTCCAGTATTTATCTCTCATTTAGGATGTTGGCCAGGGTTGAGAAGTTCACCCCAAAAACTTTCATTCTCAAATATTCTGGGGGCTCTGAATGCTGTTTTGCTGCATCTTGGTAAAGCAAACATATGCTGCTCATTCTGTGAACTGTTGCATACATCACAGGAAGACTTAACAGCACACTGTTAGCAGAGTCTCTGGTCCCTTCCAAACAATTCACAAAGGAGCCTTGAAGAACTAGAAGAACTAGCAGGCTGAGGTTACTTCCACACTGCCCTTTACTAAGCATGCCACACCAGGTTCCTCTACACTCTCCTGTGTCTGGCACCAGATTTCTTTTTCTTAGGATGGTATTTTTACCTTTCCATGAAGCTGAAGTTGCTCAGCTGCTTACTTCTTGCTTTGCATGGATGGTTCCTTCAAGAGTATATCTTTGACCTCACATGGTCCTGCTGTTCTCACATGTGAGGCACTGGGCTACATGACAGGTCTCTGCTGATTATGTTTTAAGGTTTTGGGTAGAGAAAGGCTATGGTGCTGTATGGTGCCCCTTGAGCTAGAGTTCAGGTCCAAACACAAATCTAGTGGTAAGCCATGCTGGGACCTGTGAGGGCAACTGGAGGGAATTGAGAAGATGGGATGATCAGAGCCGGTCTGATGCTCAGCATGTAAAACTTTGCAAGCCATGACCAGATATTAAACTATATTCAGACTTGTGGACAGTTAAGCCTTCAGCAGGCCTTTTTATCCTCAGCATGGTGAGAAACTTTAGTTCTTCTTGCTGTACAATATTGTTCCACATCTGTAAGTCAATGACTGTTTGACCCTTTAGTTGTCAGAAGACAAGTAAATAGCCTTGGAAGCTTGACAAGACATAAATACCTTCCTCTTTGTCCAGAATTGCTAGGATTATATACAGGGTTGTGCAAGAAGGATTATCACATGAATGGGTCTTAATTTTGCTAGCTGTATGTGCAATTCTGTCACTTTTCTTCTTGGAATTTCATTTCAAATGGAGAGGAGGAGGTATGAAATTATGTAAATCAACCACAAATTGCTTAACCTTTCCATGATCGCCCCATATCTGCGGAGGACAAAATAAGCCCATTATCAGCAACAGAGCAGTAAACCCTTTTGGGGACCTCCAGTTGATTCTATTTGCGCCCTCCAGCGCTATTTTGAAATTTGCTGTTTGTGAACCATTCCTCTCTCAGGGCAGCTTGTCTCATCTCAGGGCAGCTTGTCTCATCCCAGGGCTTGGAGCTTCACAAAGCATCCAGCGTGCTTCAAAGACATCAATGTGTAAAGCACCATATTCCCTGCATTCTGTCACTGCATCCACATGGCCGTGAATTAGTAATTACTGATGGCAGCCAATAAAATCTAATAAGCACATGTTCAAATGTTAATGGAGGAAAGTAAAGCTAAATAATGTTTTATCAGGCCCTGGTTACCTTGATTTCAGCTTGCTGTCACACTAGATGGTCCTCATTGGGAAAAAGTTCTACAATCTCTTCGGAAGGAAAGGTATACATTAAGGGTTTTTTAAAGGTAATTATTTACAAATTCCCTGCAACCATTCTGTCTCTATTGTTTTTATTAATCTAATAAAATATATTATCTGGAGAAAAGTTTGGTGTATACAGCAGTTAAATTTATATGTGCTATTCTAGTATGACAAATATTTTGTTACAGTTTGCTAGCAATTATTCAGAATAACACAAACAGCTTGGGATGATTGTAGCCTTGTGAATTGACATTTGAAATATTTATAAGTACAGCCATCCTGCCATATGGACCCTCTTTGGAGTTATCAGTCACTGCATCCTACTGCTTCTGCAGTTTGGGTTCACATTCTAATGCTGTCTGATTCTGTAACTTGAAGGAGTGCAGCTATGAGCAGCACAATATGCACCACTCCTTGAGCCATAGCTGCCAGCTTCAACAAAAGAGATGAAAGCTCATGTTGCACATTACTTGCTGAGGCATTCTGCAAACACCTGCTTAATGTTTGCATGTGCTGTTTAATGTAATGTGGTTTATAGAGCATAATGTACCTCTCTGAAAGTGAGTTTTAAATGCAAAAACACCCATCACTGTTCTTTCACTTTGAATGGGATTATTATATATTCAGGAAGCAGAGGACATCTTTCCTTGACCTGGTGGTTTACAGGGTGTCTCCTTATCATGTAAAATGCATACCATGGCCTAGCTAGCAAAAGCAGGATATGTCATGTCATTGTTTTCTCCTAAAATGAGCCTTTCCTCTCTTACATCCAAGAGCTTATGAACAAATAGCTGGTATTTATCTATTCAACTGGGACTCACATCCTTTCAAAAACTCCTTTGAAATTACATTCAAGGAAATGATGATAGGGTATGTGCTGAACAGACCCAGGCACTGAAACATGTATTCTGTATTCTTTCTTTGACTAATTAGTTGTATATGTAAAATATTTTACGTCAAAGAAAAAGGTGGAAATTCCTCCAGGATAACTCACTAAGGTCAGGGTTTCAGTCCTGGGAATTCAGTCAAGTGCAAAGAATTATTGGAAACTGGGGAGGGGGAAAGTCAGAAAAATAGAAAAAAGAAAGAAGAGGAAAGAAAAAAAAAATTCTATAGACATAAATACTCTTCCCAGCTTAAATCCTTGTAAACTTAGCAATACCTGGTAACTGGTGCATTATGTGTGTGTGGAGGAGAACAAAACCCAGGGGATTCCCAGGCTCAGTGTATCTACAAAAGGGGTGAAGTAGAGTAGGAAAGCGAAAAACATTTTTTGCTAACTCTAGGGAATTGCTTCAGGCAAACCAGGTGAACAGCTCAGAGAATTAAACCCCCAAAAGCATATTTTCTCCTCTGAGTGCAAGCAACTGACAACTCCATCTTCCCTTTGTGTGCACAGTGCTCACAACACCCCAGAAGAGTTAATGTAAACAATACGGGTCAGTGTTAGACAACTTTATAAATGAGACAGGGAAAGTAGATGACAAGGTGGATTTCACATGACAGGGAGCCTGAGTGACTCCACTGAAGTGGGGACTAGATTGTTTTGTTTTTCTATGCTGTGTAGTTCTGGGGTGTATCGGGAAGGCATTTTCAGGATTCTTTGATGACAAAGCTAATACTCTTATGATTTAACCCCAGCCAGCAACAAAGCCCAACACAGTCGCTCGCTCGCTCCCTCTGGTGGGATGGGAGAGAGAATTGGAAGAGTGAAAGATTGTGGCTTCAGATACGGTTTAATAGGTAAAGCAAAAGCTGCACACACAAGCAAAGCAAAACAAGGAATTCATTCACCATCTCCCATCAGCAGGCAGGTGTTTAGCCATCTCCAGGACAGCTGGGCTCCATTATATATAATGGTCACTGTAGAAGACAAATGCAATCGCTCCAAATGTCCCCCCCTTCTTTCTTCTTCCCCCAGCTTTATATTCTGATCACGACATCATATGGTATGGAATGTCCCTTTGGTCAGTTGGGGTCACCTGTCCCAGCTGTGCCTCCTCCCAATATCTTGTGAACCCCCAGTCTACTCACTGGTGGGGTGAGGAGCAGAAAAGGCCTTGACTATGTGTAAGCATTGCTCAGCAGTAATGAAAACATCCCTGTGTAATCAACACTGTTTCTAGCACAAATCCAAAACACAGCCCCATATGAGGTACTGTGAAGAAAATAAACCCTACCCCAGCCAAAAGCAGCACAACTCCTCAAAGTGAGAGTCTTAATGAAAGCTTGATCAAAATGTCTTCAGTCAGAGAAAGCAGATCTGACAGGAACCAGAGCTTCTTTCATTCTCCTTGCTTCTACTTTACTGCTCACCATACGTTCAGTGCTCAAAACAATTGTGGCAAAAAGCCTCTAAAAATTGCCCAAGAAGGGTCCTGCTGGAGCTGAAAGGCCAAGCACATTTGCTTTTCAAAATATATATCAAGAGGAACAATTCAGAAAAGCTTCTGTTGCTAGCTGTTATTTTGGCCTTTGCCCATATTGTTTAAGATGCTTTTACCCATTTTTTTGATCTCTAATTAAATACAGACCATATTGAGGGCAGTAAAAGAAAGCAGAGAGGATCTTCAGGGAAACTCTCTAATCTCTCAGGCCAAGCTACAAATCAGAAAGGCCCTGAGCACGTCTCCTGAAATAGAGGAGACAAATAAGAAATATGGGCTTTGTTCAGAATAAAAAGCAGATGATGCTGAAGGGCACTAAGGCACAGAAGGATTAGGACACAGCACAGTTTTGTCATGGACTGCTCAGCTGGAATCCAAACAACATCTCAAATGCCTCCTACTCTTTGTCTTAAAGGAAATCCCAGATACTCCCTCCAATTCATACGTAAAAGTGTGTTGACAGAAAGTCATGTGGCTTTTTGTCCAAGATAATAAATCCTTTTGTACAGGCTGGCTGTCGCAAGAGAAATGACAAACTGAGTCATGTGCACCTTCTGTCGAGGCAAAAGGATCCACTACCTAGATAGGATGATGAGGGGCTAAGGGTAGATGGGAAGGAGGATGAAGCAGGGAGAATTGTCACAAAGGCATTGGATTTGGCCAAGTTTCATCTCCGAGTGTCTCTGGCCAGAGAGGCTTGTCTGAGCTGAGAATGCCTTTTAAAATTCCCCCTTGATTTCTCAAATGAGTGTGTGTGTCAGCCAGCAGCCAGCCTGCCATGGCTGCCTGCCGCACAGACACAGCCAAGCTCCTGTTCTCCAGCACTCTGCAAGTGCCAGGGGAGCTTCTAGCTGGCTCAGACCTTAAAACTGTTCATCCTACCAGGGTCTTGGACAATACAGACTTCTGGTGCTCATTACACTGGTCAGTCAGCTTGTTCTCTTCTGTTTGCACAACAGACTGCACAAAGCATCTTAGAAAAGGAGGGTCCCGCGAGGTAGTTTTTATAGAGCTGAATCCAACAACAACGTCTAGGAAGATCTTCAACTGGAGTAAACCAGCATTTGCCTTGCTGACACCAAAGCAATTGCTTCCATTTTCACTTGCTGTGGATGGAATTCTTAATCAGTTATATTTTCATATCATACAACATGCTTAGGAGTTTACAAAGCCTGTGCTTATTAATTGCTCCCAGGACTATTTAGACAGAAATGTCTTGATCTTTACCTTGCTTCTCTGCTGAAAAGCAGGAGTGATCCCAAAGAAGCAGGTGGAATTCCAGTGGTGGAAAAGAGGTGGAAGTCAAAGCAGAATCAGGAATCAAGAAGTCTCATTGATCATTGCTCACAGTGATCTTTCAGCTACCTTTATCAAATATTAACAATAATGACTTATTTATATAGCACCAACTGTGAGCTAGGTGCAAGAGGATAGGCACAAGTCCCAGAGAACTAACAAACTAAATAATAAATACATATCAATCTAGAATAATAAATAATGAATCTTGTATTCTTTTTTTTTTTTTTTTTCTTCAGAGGTGTTTGCCCTCACATTTTCTGATCAGCAGGAGGGCTTGGTTAAAAAGATCAGATTAGAAATGAATCTCTTTGATGTTTACAAAGGCAATAGGACTTTCACACCTTTCCAAGTGCAATCCAGCTGCAGGTAAAGAACTCTGCAGCTTGTGGAAGTGCTAATTAAAGCAAATAATAACATGATTCACCTTCAACACTGCTCTGAAGCACCCGGTATTTTTTTGCCAGAAGGAGATACTGCATTTTCAGGGCACTACATTTGAGGACCTCTCTTGTTTCAGGGATCTGCAATGTAGCAACTCTTTGGTTTAGAAGAGGAGGGAGCAAAGTTGTTTAAATCAATCTTTGTCAGAGGATCCCACTGTATATTGAGATCTTGAAGGTGAAAGGTTAATGCTTTACTCAGAAAACCACTCATCCTCCAAAATACTAGTATTGTTTATCTTGCTGAAACCTATTTTTATATTTCCCAAGACATTTTTATTTAATTTCTGCTCCAGGTTTTCTCTACTGTGTTTTCACAGTATCACTGTATAGACTTAATCCTTTTCCAATCTGATATTGCAAGTTGTGATGGAAAATGACAAGTGTCTGGTATTCTTTTTAATAGAAAGATTATCAGAAAGAAAAATTATTAACTTCAGACTACTTACTTTAGTGGAGCATGACTTATCAGGGACTCCAATCAAACACTGTAGTTAGAAGTAACAGATAAACGAGAATAAACACTTGTCCCCAGGAATAATGTGTCTTGTCATTTTAGCAGCTTGGAACATGTTCTCATTTATCCAGCCATTTTCTTGCCACAGAAATTATAAAATGTCCAGTTTGAAACAAGGTTTTTTTCATTGATTTTTTTTTTTTTTTAAAGTCTTTGTACTGTCTGCTTAATAAAAGAGCAAAGAAGTAAAAGGTACATAAATCTGTAACATACACAGATCTGCCTGTGGAATTTACTGTGAAAGAGCTTCTAGTGAAATACTGAATAACTGGACTGTAAATAGCTACTAACATGCATGGTAATACCAGTAACTGAATGTGTTGACAAGATTTCTGTCTGTGATACAGATAGAGCAATAATTGTATTGCTCTCCTCCTGTTCCCAGGATTTAAGATCTGGAAATACTGATGCAGGTTAGCAAATTGTGTCTACATGTATTCATTAACCTGGCATTACAAGAATATAGTAAATCAGAAACACAAACATAGTTTCTCTCACAAAAGAAATCTGAGAGAACTTCATTTGTTAGAACTGAAATAAATCATATATTGTTACGACTAGAGAAAATGCAAAGCTCCAATCATAGCTACTAAGAAGTGATAGGCTTTTTTTATGAGCATGTTAATAGAATTTTCAAAGGTGAAAAAAAAAATATCTTATTGTTCACATTTCTATGCCTACTGATTTTCCACGTATTAAGGTGAGGTCTGAAAATATTATTCATAACAGCTAAGAAAGCTCTTTTAATTAGAATGCTTCACTTTACACAACTAATTTAATTGCATCCTGCACAGTGTTTCTTCCCACACTGTTTAGGATGAACCCAGGACATACTGATTGACCTTGTCTGTCAGCTTTTTAATCACATCAGGACAACTAAGAGTGGCTTTACAGGTATATTTCCACACCCAAGCCAAGAGATCTGCCAGACCTCCAGGGAAAACCTGAACACTTTTCAATTCAATTTGTCTGGACAGAAATGTCCGGTAAAAAACCTTCTTAGATGTGGCCCTGCTGGCCCTTTCCTTGTGGGAATCACAAGCTCAGAGGTCCTAGAAGACTTTCCATGACCAGAGGGAGATTAGGCAGTCAGTTCCATATCCTTCAGAGCAGCAGTGTCTGGCTCAGAATTAGAAGCTGCTATTTAGAACTTCCCCTTAGAAAATAAAGCTTTTGGATTTTTATGGGATGCTCAGAATTGGACAATTTCCTGTCAACTTAAATAGAACAAAACAATTTGTAAAAGCTGATTATCCTCCTGTCTTATTCTCCAAAACATGAGGTACAGCCAAAAACTCACAGCTCAGACCTCTTTTCATCTAGTGTTCTCATCTTCCTTGATCTGCCCACTCATGCTCATTCTTCCTTCCCTTTCTGGGAGACTGCCATCCTCTACACACAGGGGTGACCGTACTCACCTTCTTGCACATAGTCAATCCCTACAAAACAGCCTGTCATGTATCAGTGTTCCAATAGCCACAAATGGCAAGGAGTTCCTCAGTTTGATTGCAAAATTGTGGAAAGGAATGAAAATAAATAAGATTCTATTTTTCAAGGGGCAAAATTTTTCCTGTAGTCACTGGCCCTGAACAGATGATTTATGGGGGGCAGACACAAAGTGATATATTCCTTGAACCAAATCCTGTTGGCCCCTCGAGTCTCAAAGGTGAAGGCCAGTAAATGGCACTCTTCTAAGTTCTTCATTTGATGACTTTGCTGACAGGCATGAGCATCTCATGGAAGCTGTGCTGGCAGTGGTTCCCTGGACAACTGCTGGAAAGTGCAGTCTTTTATGAGTTATACATTACATTCATTTCTACTGCTGAGAGACAACCATTGCTTCTCCTTTCCTGCAATGCTAGCAATTAAACTTTGTCATTCCTATTACCATCTTCCCAGTGCTTCTTAGCCACTTCCCACCGAGAGTAATTCTTCTCCCTGGTCTGTGAAGCATATCTCCACTGCTGTGAATGCAAACCTCAGACATGACCCCCATCCAAGGCAGATCCAGGAAAAACAGCTGTTAAAATGAGATGCTTTCTATACTGGCAAGCTGCACTTCCCCCTGCTGCTCCTTTTTGCTCCCAGGGGGTTTTGCCATGGATTTCTCAGTTCAGCCAAGGCTGCTTCCACCTCTTCCTCTTGCTCATCCTCACATATGGATGTGTGCACACATGGCCCCAGGTGCCTTCTCAGAAAGCTGAGTGTCAGTGAGGCCAGCTTTAGCATATGCTGCTGGACACCTTCCTGGCAGAAAGGAAGCTGCCAAAACCTGAATCCATAGAGATTGTATAAAAGATAGAAGTTTCATCTTGTTTAAGGCTTGATTCTAAAGGGCTTGTTCCTTTTGATTCTCATACAGTGATGTCAGGAAGGAGCTCCCTGCATCATTGTTCATTATTAGATATAAGCTTTGCTGTCTGTCCTGGGTGAACAATCTGTAACATAAACTAACATCAAAACACATGCAGCAAGGAGTCAGAGGCCATGACCAACAGTCTTTGCCTGTGTTTCAGGAAGACATAAGTCACCCAGAATACCCAGAGCAAGCAATCCTGCTGGCTACTGATGTTTTTGCTATGACTGTTGGTCCCAGAGGACTGGCTGTATATGGGTCAGCAGTCATTTGCAGCATCACTTTGGAAAAGAGGAATAAGGGTGGGGGTATATTTGTGGTGGGATGGGTGGGATGTGGTCAGGGTCCTGTGTCCAAAGGGAAAAAATGAGAAGATCAACCCTCATCCTTTATTTAATCCCTTCCCAATAACAAATCTCAATCTTTTTCAGTTTGCCACTGTCTGCACTGCTGATCTTTCCTGCCTTCCCTTAAACCTCTCAGCTGCATCACAACCTACCTCTTACTATTTATTTTGCAAGAAAGCAGAACATTTTCATTTCTAAACGGTAGCTCCATTGTGGGTTTCCAAATGCTGGATTATTTCAGACAAAGAAGTATACACATTTTCTCATTAGAGAAAGAAAAGTAGTGATCAACTACTAAATGTTGTGCACAGTTGCTATTCTAATTCAAGCACAGCATGTAATACAAGCAGCTCTGGTGGGCTATAACATTATAAACGACACCCCATTGGTGATGGAGACAAATCAGATTATGTGTGAGTAGGTTATTGATTGTGCTTAGATTTCTTAATCTCTTAAATCAATGGAAGAATAGTAGATAACAGACACAATATGTGCTTGGAGGGCAAAACATCTTTTAATACTTGGTTTTTAATGAGAATTTTTTAATACTCAGTAATATCTTAACTGGAAAGACACTCAGACAGCTTGAAGTATAGGTTACTATTTGTTACCAAGATGCCTCAATCTAGATTTGCCTCACAGTGTTTATGCTAGACATCAATCCTGATTTACTTCTTGTTGATTTAATGAAAACATGTTATGCAGTTTTATTAAAGAAAATAAAGTCTTCAATTAACTGCCTCTGAAACACTACAACAAATTCTGAGATTAGCATAAGGATTAAACACACAGATTTTGTTGCAAGGGTTGTTTTCATGAATACAGTCTTAATTGATTGTAACAAAACAAATGCACACTTTGGTAATACATGCTAAGTCTCCAATTCAAAATTATTTTAATTAAGTCTTTTGAATGATAAATTTCAACACAGCAGATGTTCTTGAGTATTCAGGTATATAAATATAACCCGTGTCAGTATCTGATAAGCCCACAGTTTGAGAGTTTAAGCACATATGAGTCTGGACCAATTGTGGAGAGTTGAAAATGGAAGGAATTTGCTAAACCTCTGCTTGCACCTGTTTAGAATTATGATGTTGTTTCTTCCATGCTAACCTCGGGGGAAAGAAGGAGTCTTGTCTGAAATGCCAAAATATGGGGGAGGATGTGTTCACTCCCCATTTGCAGTTTCTTGTCAACCAATTGCAGCAACTGAACCTCAGGGAGATGGAATTTCAGTACACTTTATGTACTGAGTACTTTACTCAGCAGATCTCTCTGCATGTCCACAAGCATTTCATTACATAATTGAAGGTGAATAAAGAAGTCCTGAATGTTGTGACCAAATGATTTTAAGGTTGAAATTATGTTTCCTCACAAATAAAGGAGTATGCTAGACAGTAATTTGCCTTTCAAATAGCATCTGATTTTACAGGAAGTGTCTAACGAAATGCCTGTTGTCACCTTGAATTTTAAATGACATAATAAACATTATTTGTCTTCAATAATGTTTTGTCTTCAGGTATGTTCTTATTAAATTTTTATATAGGTTTTAATTAATGGGTATGCCCCTGTGCATGGAGTTTTTGTGCCTCAACCCCATGTCTTATATACTAAATATATTTATAAATAGACTTCTTCAGTAACTTTACATTTTTATTGTTCTCTGCCTTTAAAGACATACAAGCAGAAAAGCCCTCCCTTTTTTGAGCATGTCCAGCCTTCACAGAAAAACAGCAGAACCTCTCAGCTGTATATGAGAGACTGAAGAATACAAAAGTGAGAAGGAAACTTGGAATGTACAAAGGTCTCCTACTGAATAACATCTGCTTTCAGAGAGCACTTGTCTATCCAGAGAACTTAAAGGCACTGAGACTTACAAGTAAAGCTGATTTCGAGACACCAGCTAATGCAACCATTTGTGGGCCAAGAATATTGTCTCATATTTATCAGAGTCAAATAACACCAGAAAGAATGTGAGAGGAACCATCAGGAGGGATGCTGTGTCCAAGTCATTTTAGGAAGATAGGATGTTGAACTGGAGTTATTGTCAAAGTTTAGGCTGAATATAACATATCTCTTCACAGGTGTTTGACCTGGAATCTGAAGTATGATACCAGCAACACAGGAACATCCAACATGAGGGTACAGGTCAAAGAGAGCAAGCAAGCAAGCAAGAATTACCTCAGCTGTCACCAGCAGTACCACACTCAGCACCTTGCATTGCCCAGCCAAATTTCCATGAGCACAGCATTACTCATGAGATATCATGAAGACCACATTTGAATCCTGAATACCTGCTCTTCTCCCCCTTTCTCTGACCTCTTCGATTTTAGAGCCTCAGATTTACTTTGGAGGAATCCTGAGTCTGTGTTTCATAGTCAAGAACAGCTTTTCACACAGGTACTTTTCTGTGTTCCAGAAGTCACATTGGCAAAGGCTGAGATGAATGAATTAGTGCAGTTTGGTGAGACACAGTTTCCCAATCTGGCTCTGGAGTCATACCTGGCTTACTCCAAGGTGCAGATACTGTAGTTGTCTTTCTCAGTGCACTGAAGTTAGGAAAACAAACTCTGCCCAAAGCTCTGAATCCCCCCCTCCATCCCTCTCAGACTTGTATCTTCAATATTTCACTAGAAACATATCAATGTGCTGGTTTATATTATGTTTTTTATGTTATATTATGCTTCAGAAGGAGATACAAGTTCCTCTGTTTTTTTGTTTCTTGTTGGGAATAAGAATGGATGCAGGCTCAGCTCTATGTGTGTCTGAAAATTACCCTTCACAATAATTGCTTTCATACCTTTCTCTCTCCTTTTGTCCCTTTCATTCTCATCCCTGAGCTTTTCTGGCTCTGCAAGCCAAAGACAGCCATCCATCCATCAGAGATTATTTGACACGAAGGTGATCCATAGTCCTTCAACTCCTGGAATGCGGACAAGTGTGTTGTAGTATGATCTAACATTTAAATAATGATTCACAATTGATATGATGAGAAATTGGCTCACAATTTCAAGATAATGCCCTTCCCAAGATACACATTATTCTTTACTACCATATAACTGTATGTTCACTTAGAGAATCTAAAAAAAACTTTACAGTTTGCAATTAATTTAGTGAAATTCTGAGTTAAATTACTAGCTATAAAAAATGTTAAACATATTACAACTGTATGGACATGGTCTTCTAAAAGAAAGGTAGGTTTCATTATTTTAGAAGAGAAATATCAACAGTGTCAAGTTTTAACCACTTCTCAATTAAATAGAACTTCTTCCCAATTTTAGAAATCATTATTTATACAGTTAACATGCATAATAAATTAATAAATGACCTCTATAATATCACTTTTGGTACAGGTATCAATGTAGGCAATTATTAGACTAATGCTGAAAAAATACACCTGGGAATTTTGTACTTGCTTCCCAAACACAAAAATAATGGGAAATGGAAGAGGAAGGCAGGAGGGAGGGAGGGAGGGAAGGAGGGAAGGAAGGAAGGAAGGAAGGAAGGAAGGAAGGA
>JAOEGS010007762.1:53984-69976 GCA_025447755.1 Corythornis vintsioides
TTAAAAAGCTTTTAGTGACACCTTTTTAAACATCTAAATTAATCTCTATAATTAAAATCTATTACAAAATTAAATGCAGGAAGAGAAACAGGTGAAGACGTGTGACATGATTTGTAGACTGTTTATATTTTTGTCACGGATGCCTCAAGCAAAGGGATAGACCTTATTTTCCTCAAAGACAATCTTCCTTTTGGAGGAGGAAACAGAAACAGAAGAGTCCATTCATATAAGAATACTGGGGAGCACTTGTTTCCCAAGACAAAAAATATTAAGATAATTGTTTTACTTGTAGGAATCAGAAAAAAGACCTTGCTGGTGTCAAAATTCTCTGAGAGTACCATTGGGTAGCAATGTGACCCAAGTCCACTTTAATACACCATCAAAGAGGGGGGAAAAAAATTATTCTGTGTGAATAATGACTGTTAGATGTTTTCAGTTCAGTTTTAAGGTCCAAGCTCTATAATAGAGTCTAATCCATAAGAAAACATGCTTGAAGCATGGGAGGAATCTCACTCAAGTACCTGGAATAACTATCTTTTTTTTAATTTAGGTTTATTCCAACCCTCCTGGGGAATGAAATCTATAACATTCTATTGCCTAAGAGGCTGAGTATCAGAATGAGTTCTACACTCTCCTTGGACTCTCCAGAGCTGACAAGCCTATCAGCAGTGCTTTGATAAGGCTGAATTCCTGGTTCCTGCAAATGCTCTGCTGGTCCCACCTGAGCCCTCCTGGCTGAGATTGGTGCAGGACCTGGTTACCTAGCTACATTCGTGCCTAGCATAATTCATATAACAGACATAATTCCTTTTCTATTCTGTAAGGCATACAATATTGCTGACACTTTATTATAATATGTGATTTTCCAAACTGCATTTTTTTTGTCAGATGATTGCTTACTATATCCCAATTACCATCAAATACACAGTCTCCTTACTACATTTCCACAGTTGCAAGTTACTGAATAATTTAAGTTTCTGTGCTTCATTTACTTCAGAATCATTTTATGATCCAATTGAATGTTTTAATGATATTATGAAGCCTTCGTGATGATCCAAATGACTGGTCACAGAATGGATTAAGCAATACCATGTTCAGCGTGTAAAGAAAATAATTGTTTAAGGAATGAGCTTAAACACACAAAGATGCACATCAAAAATTGGAGCAAATGGATAGAGCTGCCATGTTACTTTCAGTAGTACTATGCTGGTTTACACCTGAGAAGTCTCACCAAAACAACTTAATGGGGATAATAAGTGGCAACAGTGCGAATGAATAGAGGGACAATTTACTCTTTTCACTGCTGATTAATCTGTTCACAGTTCCATATGATAAGGATTGTTTCAGAAGTTTCCAAACAAAGGAAAAAGACCGATTCTCATCAGGTGCAAGTCACTACAGCTCTTCACACCAGGTGAGAACCTGGTCACTTATGTTAAGTAAGTTATTCTTACTTAACATACATGAAGTTCATGGCCACATTGTGATATAAAGTATAAAGTGAAGTTTACTCAGCTTCACATTATAAATCTCATGCAATGACAGTGCTGCTGAGCTTCCCTATTGTCTTTTACTGCATACATCAGGCGAGGGATTACTGTAAGTAATTTGTTTTGGAAGGCTGGCAACCCTAATGGGGCATGCCTGATAGTGTTCAAAGATTCTGATTAGGCACAGTCCACAGAGATGTTCTTTCAACTTGAATCTCCAAAGAAAAAGACTTAATTTTTAACAAATCACTTTCTTCACAGCTTCATCAATTTGGTTTCTTTGAAGCGCATTAGTAAGATGTATCAAAGGAACAGATTGTTTGCCCAAAGCCTATCAATTTTATTTTATTTTTTTTTCCTGAACTGAATATACCTAATCTATTTTCACAACTCATTTAGAAATGATCCTGTAAGGACTATTATTTGTATAATGGTTTGTATAGCTGGAGCCCTAAGAAGCCAGCAAGGTGCCTCTGTGCAGCTGAGATGATATGAGCACTTTCTGGCTTTCTTTTCCAGAAGGACCAAGCAGGAGGAGGGCTTTAACCCTCAATACTGAGCTGGTGAGGTTAGCCCAGTCTGCTCTCTGCTGGCTAGGGAAAAGTGCTGGTGAGACTACTGGAGATTATATGCTTTCCCAAGATGCCATCGACTCTCTGTCAGCTTCATAGTCAACTCCCTCCCCCATCATAATTCAGAAAGTCGCAGTTATCCAGTGCTTCACCTGATCACATAAAAGCATTGAGATGGCCTCTTGTCTGGTTTCACAGTATGGACAGAGCATTAGAGGACATTAACCTTACCAGATCGAAATAAGGTGGACCTTTCTGTTGTTAAATCTGTCATTAATCTCCCCAACACTTCCAGCACCCAGAGAGCCAAATCAGGAGAGATAACAGTTGGAAATAGCTTTAAAAGGGTATTATCTCATTGATTTTTGAAAGAGAGGACTCCTTTAACAAGAACATTGTTCTTTCAGTGCACTCAGTCTTCATCTTTAATGTTTATTCATTTGGCTGCTTCACAGGGGAATGCAAATCACATAAATGTAGGAACTGTACAGTAGTGTGCAAAATGAGTACCACAAGGGATTCAGGATTTCATCTCTTCCTATATAAGGTTCTGAGACGAGAGCTTTGTGTGCTGGGGATCTTGGGAAAAAAACTCAACATAAAGCAGGATTATAACATCCCCTTTTCATGAAGAAGTTGAAATTCATGTGATTACCTGGGATTTGTCTTTGAACCACTGCTGTGCATGTGCTGGATTGTGATAGAATCTAGCAAAATAATTTATTTATAGTCACTCCACAGGGCTTCTCTAAGACGATACGTCTTACCTTCCTGTTGCTTGTTTCTGAGGCATAGGCACTTGTGAGGCAAGTCTCTAAACCATGGACTCTAATTTAAACCTTTAACCTTTAGTTTTAAACATTCCTTGGTAACAGAGTGAAGAAGCAGTCTTAGGAAAGAGTCAGGATAAGGCATTTAAAAGCTGGGAAATGAGTCAACTAGAAGTTACTTGTCCCTTCCAACTCCTAATATTCTGTAATTATGTAATTGTTCACCTGGAGACAACTACAAACTTCACCAGAACTGGGGGATTCCTCCATCTCAACATCAGCTGGCTCAGAATGACACTTCTGGTCAAAAGAGGGAGATTGGAACCATAGGAGGCATAAGAGTGTAGGTTATTGAGGCAGATTGAATATATTATTCTCTTGAGGTTGATCAACCCAGATGAGGCAAGTCCCTCCCAAAATGCAGGCTCTGATAGCAGTCAAACAACACTTGCATTTCACAGGTAAGTATACTTAACAGTGTAAAGAAGATTCAGTGTTTTCTGTCTCCATTGTTATTAATTTCCATCTGTCAGTTCAGCTTATAAAATAACTGAACAAATTCCAGAAAACAGGTTTTACCTGAAAAATTATTAAGCCTTTGGCTATTAAGCCAAACTTATGTTACTCACAGTAGTTGTATGGTTAAGCAGATAACTGAGTAAATAGGCAACTGTTAATATTAAAACATTTTATTATTTACTATATTCTTAGCACAGTAGTGTAAAAAGGTTCATTGTAGTCCTAAATAATTTGGACTAAATAAATTTTGGGCTAAAACCCAGACTCAAAGCCTATAGTGATTTTACCTAGAGAAAAAAAAAAAAAATTAACATAGCTGCATATTTTGTTACAAGGTCAAAAGAGTGTCTATAGGATATAAATAAAACACCATATGTATTACAGTCTATGAAGTTAAATTTTGTTAGTGAAAGGACCTCAGGTACCAAAGGGCTGATATTGTCTCTGGGTTTATTTGGTATCTTCATTACTGAAATGAAATAAGTTGGAGGGTGTGTTAATCAAACTTGCAATTGACTATTCACTAGGTTGTGCCAGAAACACAAAAAGAGGACAAAAAGAATAATATAAAGTAACTTGAGGAAGTTGGATAGCATGAAACAGGATTTAGCTTAGAAAAAGTATGTGCTAATGGCTGAAGGAAAAAGTAATAAAATCTAAAATATATGATGCCACAATATGCCTGTTATTATGGTGCTAAAGTGCTCTGTGGCTATAACCTCAGTTATAAGTGGAAAATGTTGTAAATGTAACCTCAGTTATTAAGTGGAAAATGGCTATATGAGGAATCTAACTGAGTTGGGCTCTACATACAAAGGACTTTACATTAGTTTGATAAATTAGAGAAGAATCTAATTCCAAGTGAACAAAGCATGTCTCAGATGCATCCTTCAGTTTTAAAAGCAAGCTGGTTTACTAATTATTCTAAAAGATAAGCAAGTGAGGGCACATTTCAAATTACCTGATGTCTAAAATGCTGTCCTACATGGCTGAAGAATGTATCTTTATTCCTCTGCCTGCCAGTGAACTTGGATACATATCTGTAAGAATGGGACATGACAATAAGGCTGAAGCACAGTGGGATTTCTCAGCCCTTCTAGATAGGATCCACCTATGTGTTCAAGTATACTAACAGGCACAGAGAGGAGACACACAGGTCTTGTTTCTCTTCTTTGTGAGGAGGTGGGTGAAAGACATGTTCTAGTTTCCTGTGGTAGCCATTTATTACACGTTTGCGGAGGACTGTACCTGACAAACTCAGCATTATTTGTGTTGGTACTTGCCCTATACCTACAGTAGCAGGGTGGTTGTTTCTGTGCCTTCATTGCTATCGCATCCTGAGCATGAAGAAGAAAAGCACCAAGTTAACACAAAAGGCTGGTTAGTCTGCTTTCAAAACTCAACATCCAGTAGCAGATGAATATAATGTAATTAGTATTTAATTACAGAAGTTAAATTGCCAAAGGCTTTGCTTAATACAGCTAATCCCATCTACTTTGTATTCTCCTGCTAGGCTCCCCAAAGTTGGTGGCATTTATGGCAGAGCAGGCAGGGACCACCACCAGGAGCTGAAAAGGTGAGCCACAGAGACCTATAGGCCTATAGTTTAAAAAGCTGTCAGAGACCAGACAAACAGACACTGCATTATCAAGACCTTCCACAAACAGCATTTAATTTCCTTTTCTGGTGTAATATGTCCCTTCTGGATGCTGCAGTCTTTGGGTTATCCTGTTTCCAACCTCACACAGGCTGCAATGCCAGTGTCTCATATTCTAACATCCCCTTGGAATTTAGGTTTTAGTGTTCATAAATATCTGAATATATTTACATATGTATGGGGGTTTCTGCTTTAAGATGAATGGCTTTTGCATTAAGGACCTCTCAGCAATGAGATCTTTCCTCCCATGAAATTTCTCCAAGCAACAAACGTACTGCCTGGATCTGTGTAATTTTAGGAATGGTGCATAGGAAAGTGGTTGCTCAGTATGGAATCCACTCATTTCTGGAGTGTTTATTTAAATCAAACAAACAAAATAAGAAACACAAATCTCTGTGTTTCCAAGACTGTTTCAGTAATTTCCAGGTGCTCTCTTTTAATAATGCTACACCCATTTGCAGTGCAGATTTGGAAACCTCTCATGTAAGGTGAATTTTTCTAATCTTGCACTCTCCATAAAACTATGAACCCATGCCCTTCAGGAGATGAAGCCAAATCAATATGACTTCAGATCTGGAAGTAAATATCCAGAGAAATCATTTAGCAGTTTCATTGTTGCATTTATACAGTAAGTTGCTCTGGGGTAATGTTTTGTCATTCATTTTTACACTTGACAAATTTTAATGATTATATTGCTAGGATGGGTGTACTGTAAGATGTCATTAAACTCCTACCAGATTTTCTGTTTGAAAGCTGCCTTGTTAGGTCTATTTAACTTACAGCACATTTAACTATTAACAGGACACAATCAGCATTCTGATTTAGAGTTGGGGGATGATAGAAAGAAAAATAATGTCTTGCAGCTTGGGGTTTAAGTATGTTTTCCACATTTTGTCTTGATGGTCACTGAGATTGTGTACATGGTTAATGTACATGTTAATGGATGGCAGTTGTACATACATGCATTTATGCACAAATGGCTTAGATATAACCACAAGGGGCACCGAATAAAACAAGTAATTCACATTCTTAGGTTGGTCTTGCTGGCTTTTATCACTGTTCTCATATCAGGACTGCTACTTTCAGCCCACTTGTAAGACTCTCATTAATCTTAATTCATCCTCCATCTACCTTAAAACTTGCCTTGAAGTCATTTTTTTCCCCAGCCCTTTTAAACCATGCTCAATCTCCCAGGTTAAAGACTAATTTATCAACTTCATACAACAACATCCAGTGTCCAGAAATATTTCAGCCTTTTGAGAAAATATCTTTGGGTCTTCAGATTGCTTCTTCTTCAGCCTTGTGCTTCTAACATTGCCACCAAAATCCAGGACTGTTTCATTAATTACCAGCATCACCACCATTGCAATATAAATGTCCAGCTACAAGGTACAATTGTTTTAAAAAAGATGACTTGTTTCTGCAGAGACTATGTCACTTCCTCATTCATCACCCTCAAGTGATCACAACTGAATTACACTGCCACTCATTTTTCAGGCCTCTTGCTAATTCATGGAGGCTTGTTAAAATGCTGCAAGCAAAGATGCCCTTCTGATCTTTCCAAACATTCACTAAATGGTTTGAATTTATTCATTGGACTGAGCTCATCCTGGGTCATGTCTCTTTTTTCTGTGTGTGTCTCATTGACTTTTAAATTTTCATTAAAGCTGCAGCATCTTCTTTTGTTTGAAGCCAGATCTTTGAGGAAAGTTGCTGCTTTGAAGGGAAAGGGATGGAAAAAAAACTACACAAAGCAACCACAGCCACAGCAGAAACAAAACATGACAAACAAGCAATTTGCTTTGCACAGAGCCACCAGCAGCTTGGACTAGCAGGAGTTTGAATTTGGTCTTAGAAGCACTGGAGGAGCAGCTGGTTCCCCTTGAAAGCAAAGGGAATGTTGCTAGAGAAAGGGTTCCAATAGCAAGTCCTGCCTCTTTAACTTGACCTACATTTTAAATTCAACCCAAAGAGCATTTCTGGAAGAATGACAAAAGTAAAACCATTGCTCATGATGTGCCACAAAGCTCCCAACAGGCAATACCTGATTAGCTTAGGTTACCAAGCTTTCTTGCATTCCTGTTTCTCATATATTGAATTTCAGAGCTGTGAGACTGAAGAAAGTCAGTGGAAGAAATGAAGAGGTCTCACAAGTCAATAGAGGTTAGGAAAAATGCCAGCCTGATGGAAGGACTGACATAGTGCCTGCCTCCACTCTTGTAAAGATGGCACTAGCAAAAACAGAAACATAAAGCAAACACTGTAAGGAACAAGCTCCTCCTTTTTAGTTCCCCCCCCCCACGAAAAAAAAACAAACAACCCAAAACCAACCAAAAAAAGCCCCTACACCTCACCATCGCAGTAGCACATGTCCTGAAGTGCCTCCAGGGATGGTGACCCCTCCTACTCCCTGGGCAGCCCATTCCAGCACCTGACTATATTTCAGTATTTTTAGTAAATTCAGAATTTTCTGTGAAATAATTCTTCCTAATATCTAAACTTCCCCTGGTGCAACTTAAGCCCCTTTCCTCTTATCCTATTATTTGTCACCTGGGAGAAGAGACCCACACCCACCTCACTACAACCTCCTTTCAGGTAGTTCTAGAGAGGGAGAAGGTCTCTCTCCTCAGACTTTTCTTCTCCTAACTTCAGTCTCTCCTCAAAGAGCTTGTTCTCCAGACCATTCACCATCTTTTTTGTCCTTCTCTGGACTCATTCCAGCAAATCAATGTCTTTCTTGAGGTGAGGAACCCAGAACTGAACACAGTGCTTGAGGTGTGGCCTCACCAGTGCCCAGTACAGTGGCAGATCAGTTCTCCTGCTGCCCATACTATTTCTGGTACAAGCCAGGATGCAGTTGGCCTTCTTGGCCACCTGGGCACACTGCTGGGTCATGTTCAGCGAGGTGTTGACCAGCACTCCCAGTTGATTTCCACCAGGCAGCTTTCCAGCCACTCTTCCCCATACCTGTAGCTTTGTCTGGGGTTGTTGTGACTAAAATACAGGACCCAGCACTTGGCCTTGAGCAAGAGGACTCCTTTAGGGTCCCTTCTGTTCCCCAGGGTTAAAAAGTCAAGACCTCATCTAACCTATTCATGGAGTATTTATAATATACAAATACACCTTTTTTCCATTATTTGGCATTAACAATGTTTCAAAAGCTCATTATTTCCTGCATGAAATAACAATTAAGTGCTGAATTACAAGGGAATTGCAGTGGAACTACAGAAGCCATCCTTGCAAATCTCTTAATGAATTCATTGTGATTTCTGCTATTGCATTTAATTCTAAATGGATTCATAATGATTAGAAACCTAAGGCATACCTGCCTTTTATTGATCAGTGTGTGGTAACAGGATTTCTTTACAAACAGAGTCATGCAGACAATGTGTTGATACAAATATCTAAAGATTTTTGGTGCCTCAGGAGAAAACTGGTGACGATGGCATTTAAAATCAAGGCTACAGTGATAAATGAATCAAATCTTCCTAGTTTTTCCCAGACCTATTGGGGATGTAATAGTGCACTCAACCCTGCTAGGTGCACAAATGAATTTGGGTTTTTGTACTGAAAAGAGGGATGATGCTGAATTCAATTTGAGGTAAACAATACCTAGGTTCTTAGCTCAGGTATGGTGCATATGTTCACAAACATGTCCCTCCATGGGTCTCATTCATCTGCTGTTGTAGTCTCCATTTTTTTCTGGATGATGGATTGGATTCCAGGTTCACAAAGTTGCTCTGTAGAAATTACTTTATCCCTGAAATGGGAACAACTCTTGCACTTCCTCATTGCAATGCTAAACCAGAATGTGAGGAACAGGGATGTTTGTGTCCAAACATCATCCACCTCCAGGTTTCACTTATATGTTTCAAAGTTCTACAAGTCTGGTGATGTGTGGAGAAACACCACCAAACCCAGTTAGAACATCTGCCTTCAGTGTAAACTGGGAAGAAACTTTGCCTGCTGTTTCCATACTCTTACTCATTATTTGTCCAGTCATGCTTATGATCTTAAGGGAAGCATGTTGGAACTCAGACTGGTATCATCTTTCTTTGGTGAGTTATTAACTTTCCCTTTCTAAAATGTCTGTTATCATAATCTCCCATGCACTGAATCCTGCAACTCTCGAAGCCAATGCCAAAACCACTATTGATTTCAGCAGGAATAATACTTTCAGGCACATTGCTGTTTTGTTGTTGTCTTTTTTTTTCTCTCTCTCTCTTGCAACAGAACTTCTCAGTCTGTAATATTCTTTAGACTTTGACATTTGGAACAGGTTAGTCTGACACAAGCATTTAACTTTAATACCCACTATGTAAGATTTATTTCCATGGACTTAAATTGGTCTGTGTTCAAATCAGCAGTGGTTCCAGGCAGTCTGCTTCCTTGGGCTATGCTGGCATAAATCTACTGACTTTGGGGGAGTTACTTCTGATTTTCACTGATAAATGCAAGAAAGAACTCAGCACTCTCCACCTAAAAGGCTCAGATTAGATTCCTCCTGGCCCCATTAATATTGCCAATGGTATTCTTTCAGTATTTCTTTTGCTGTGTATGTCAGAGTTTTCCCCTCACCTTTTAAAATTCCTTTAACTATTAAGATAACTGAAAGTCCTTTCCTTAAAGAATTCCTAACTGATCTTTCCATCTGAAACACACTTGAATGCACTTTAGAAAAAAAACCCTCTGTCCCTGAAGTATGTAAAGGGGTATAGAGATAGAGAGAACAATCTGGGTCATTGAGTCATATCCCTCTCAATTTCAGAAAAATATATAATGGATACTTAGTACAGATTGGTCTACAAAACATCCCCTTCCTACAGACCACAAATGACAAGATGGTTCTCCTCTACTCAAGAAGAATGAACTCAGGATCATTCATCAACCACCTATCTCCACAAAGTAAAAGCTACCTCATTTATAATAAATTTAGAGGATACAGTGAAAAATGCAGGTCATATTTGCAAGATACTGTACTCTAACAGGACAGCACTGAAGGGATTGAGCCCAGAGGAAGGCGGGTCATGACAATGTGGTGGCAATGCCAGAGGCAGTGGAGTCATGGCATTATCATTGGTCACAGGGACAAGTAAGAGAGAGGAGAAGAATGGATAAAAAAGCTTCTAACCCTCAAATGTCACCCTTGAATGAGGTATTTTCAACGAGATCTCAACTGAAGAACACTTCCACCCAGCTCTGTATATTTGGAACTAGGCCTCGATTTCAGTTCTCTAGGACTATCTCTGTTTATAATCACACTCCCAATTACAGGCTGTGTTTGCACAGGTTGGCCTTGGCAAGAGGCAGATTATAATCTTCTGGAGTTCAAATGAGAACTTGCATTTAACTTACGAGAGCTAACATCTGGGTAAAGAACCCTTTCCACGTGCATAAACGAGGTCAAGATGTAGACATGTCGTGTGTTGCTACAGGCAAATGTTGAAGCAGTTATATTCCCATATAACTTCTGGCAGAGCTGTTCTATTCCTAACTCATTAAAATGGTTTACTTCTGACATGTTCTGGTTTGCACTAAGCATTGAGTACTTTAAAAGTAATAACATGGTGGAATATCCTTCCCACAAGCTATTCTACTCTCCTTCCAAGAGATGTAAACTGAGACTGAGATCAGGAAGTGCTTGTGTCTTCTGAGCACCCTTCTGTTCAGTCCACATGCCCAGCAGCTATGTCAACAAGGTCTGGTAATCAGGTACATCTTAGAGATAAGTGTGTGAAGGCATCAAGAAGTGCATGAATCTCTAGTTCACTGCAAGCATTTCCTAGAGTACTATCACTCTGTTGTTTCCTAATGTGGATGCTGCTGGTTCGACTCTTGACAGCACTGAATATTTGACCCGTCCCAAATGGCTGTGCGCATTTGACCCTCCTATGAGAGGTAAAGAAGGTTGAATGCAAGTTTAATCCCTCATTGTGCAATATTGAGGATAATGAGTCTCATCAATGGCAAGCAGTGAATTTAAGTGGTATGCATGCAAAATATGCAGCTACATTAACCAGTCAGGCAAGAAGCAGAGACATTTCCTGAGGTGGGAAAAATATTGAAATGTTAATAGACCCCGGCAGGTATTGTTGGTCCTTTGGGGAAAGATACCTAGGAGGAACTTCTTAATTGTATGTTCACCAGATCCTTTCAGCAGATCAAAAGACAGTACTGATATGAGCAAATAAACTTTGATATGTGCCTTTCACTACTGGTACTAATTGGAAGGAAATTCCCTGGCCTGTGGACCAATGCACTTAATTTAAAAACATTGGAAATGTTAATTGAATAAGGGGGGAGGGTTGATTAGAAGCATGACCTCATGTCTAAAATGATAATGAGGGCTCTTGACATGTGAACAACAAAAGGTCATAAGAGTATAAACAAGATGAGAAAGAACCATCAGCTACAGTACAGACAGTGATATATGAGTCTCATGTGAGAAAGGGTGTGGGGCAGAGAGGAAACTGCCAGCTTCAGACTTGAGACAAAGTCAAGCAGAGTCTAAAATCAAAGACCTGTATTCTGTACTCACATACTCCTACTTACTTTCTCTAGAGTTTCAGGGCTACAACTGAGTCAGAGTTTTGCTCTAAATGCTTAGTTTTCTATTCATCAAGAACCACCAAGTCCTTACTTATGCAACATTATACCTGAATTGTTTGGAGATGTATAGATCAGAGAAGATTACCCCCATGATGAGGAGTTAGGGAGACTGACAGATAACCCTTGGATAACTGTCTGGAAGGGATATGCAGAGATATGCAATCTTCTTCTGCTTAGAAAAGGTCAGTCACTCGCCTTCAGCAAGGAGAGTCCCATAATTAGGTCAATAACTGGATTTCTGCTGTTGGGAGAACAGGACTTGGGGGTATATCTCATCTTCTTGACAGAATGGAGTTTATGTCTTGTATATAGACAAGCATCTGGGACAAAGCAGAAGAAAAGGGGAGACGTATTAGTCTTGAGCTGCATTTTGGACAACAATTCTCTATGCAAAATCTGCTTTTTCAAATTGCTGACCAAGCATACGTTCTTTCTAGATTTCCTTTTATCTTTTCTCAGACATCTTTGTTACAATATTTACCGGTGATGTTTGCAATATACAAAAAGAGATCCTGAGGAAGGAAAGATCCTTTTGCTTGTCCCAGAAGTCAGCTCCAAGATATGGAAGGGCTCTTTTTCTACATTCATCTCATCAGTTGTCATGATGGGCTGAATCTTAAATTCCAAGATTTGAACTGACATTGTTGGTCATATGAAAGTGAACTGACAGTGTCCTTAAGAGCTTTGGCTAGTTCAAAGTCATTTGAAGGTGAGTTTGGTGTCAAGGATTTGGTTTTGGTTTGTTTGTTTTGTTTTGCCTACTGGGACATGTACAGATAAGTGTAGAAACGCAAACAGGGTCAAAGTAGAGAAAGGGGTATATTCCAATATTCAACCTCTTTACACCTGAAGATTGTCTGTGATACAAGTTTGTATGAACTCTTCAACATCCCTGGACTTCCTAGCCTAATTTTCAGCAGTACACTGAAACAGCAGTACAGTATGATGAGAATAAAGTTTGATGAGTGGAGAGATGATGTGTGGACATGCTCTATTTTGATGATCCATAATCTTGCATTGCCAAAACATCTATTTCTTGCCAGGTGATTATGCATATTGAATTATTGTCATTAAATACACTGAATTACCTTGGGGTTTGATTTTTTCTGTTTGTTTGGTGGTTTGTTTTTTGTGTGTGTGTGATTTTTTTTTTGTTGTTTTTCAAAAAACAAGAAAGATAAAGGAAGGAGTGAGGAAAAATAGTAGGAAATTCATTAAATGTGACAGCAGATACACCTATGGCAATCAGCCTGTAAAGCTCTCCTCTTCGCTTCTTAGCTTCCTTAGAAGTAGGACACACTTTAACAGTCCCCAGGAATGAAGATATACATGGGTATCTTTTATACTAGGATATATTAATATAAGTTAAAGAAAAGGTATTTCACTTCTATACCTCCCAAGGAAGCCCAAAGAGCTTGACACTTTCACAATTCAGAACATGCTGAAGGAAATTTTGACTTAGGGTGTCTCCATGGCTCATTTTCAAGCTGAACCCTTGCTGGTTTATACTTGGCACACAAAGCTGCTGCAGCCACCCAAAGTGGAGTCATATCTGAACCCTTAAAAGTAGATATTGTCAGTAGGAAGATTGTCACTCACATAACAGAGCTGAGGGGGCCAGGAAACACACTCCAGATGCTGGCATCCAACTCATGCAGCTGCCCAGCAGTCCCCCATGTGAATCTGGATTCTCTGGGAAAATAAAGGGAATAAGCAAAATGGATCAGAATAAGCAGTGACAGTAACAGAAGACAATTAGTACGGGCAATATATCTCCATGACAGTGTGGTTCCTAATTGATTGTCCATGTCTTAAAAATGCAATTACTGAGTGTGCTCGTACCATGGATGCATGTTTAAACTATTGTACTTGACAAAGATGTTAACAATAAGCTGTTCATGTAGCCACTGGAAACAAACCTAATATAATGAGCTGGGAGCAGGAGCAATAATGTTGTGAAAGCAGACATCATGTCACTGAACCTCTCTCCTCCTGCATCTGGGTTCTTCTGGTCTGGTATATCTTGAAGGATCCCAAATACCAGAATGATGGGTTTTCTTTAAAAAATTTGAATGATGGAGGGCTCCAGACCTTATTATTTATAATTAAAATTATAATAAAATAAGCATTCTCAAATGGGGAAAAAGCTTTCGTAGAAGAGGGATGATTTGTTTGAAATAAAAGCTTGAGGTAGGCTGGGTTTCATTGAGCTGTGGAATGGCATTTTATTCTTCACCACCCTGCAATCTCATGCCATATTGCCCTGCTGTAAAAACTAGATACCAAATCTGGTACTGGACAGGAAACGGCTCTGTGTTTAACTGGTTGTGTTTGTGGATGCCCAGTTCAGAGCTGAGATGAAATGATAGAGAAACATGAGGCTGAAACACCCTTGAAAAGAGGCAGGCAGAATCAGAAAACCACATTAAGCCCTATTTTTTCAAGATCTCAGCTCCTACTTCTGTTTCAGTGCATTTTGTTAAATTCTTGAGAAGACAAAAAAAAAAAAAAGGAAAAAACCCCACCAAAAACATATTAATGTAAAGGCAAGAAAGACTGGCCCAGACAGTTCCAGCCTGTGCTTTCCTTCCACATTCATGATGCCAGCCGTGACTGTAAGTTCTCTTACAGAGAAATCTTGACATTTGAAATCTGATCTTGAAAACTGACAGTCTAGATTAATAAATTTATTCTCATGATCATTCAAGGCATCTACAGTAGTCAGCTATAGTAGGAGTTGAGGCTGCCCTTCTTAACAGGTCCCCAAAACAACAGCAGCAGCTACCTAAACACCCACCATGCTGCTTTCACTCTCCTCTACCACTGCCACTAAATATCTGAACTTGGGGATAACAGTGCTGGGTTCTCTTTTCAGCTGCTAAAATAGCTCAGTCACTACTCAACCCATCAAGCAGTGGAGAACCCCCTCCAAATACACCAGCCCTACAACTCACAGAGCATTTTGCAAGGATCCTGAAGGGAGCCCCATTTGCACAGGATGCTCCCCCGCCAATGATGCTGCTGATGTCATCATTCCATTCCTCCCATCAATGCTTACTGCAAATCTGTTTTTTGTACTCCTCAGCCTGGCCCTGATAGTAAGCTGACATTTTTACATGATTTTTTTTCTGCTGATTGTTGTGGCAAGGTCATGTTTTGTCTGAGGCACTGTCTCCAGGGACAGTGGTAAGAACCACATCGATAGGATGTTTAAAATTGGACAATAAGACTGCTCAATGTACAAATAAGGAACAATATTGCCCCAACATGGAAATTGTTTAAATGATGGGAACTCTTCTGACTGCAACTGCTATGAATTTGCCTGTGCTCTATACTCAAGCTGTACATCCTTCCTGATGGTGATCAGAGGCAAAGCTGCAAAATGGATTAACCAATGTCTTGAGTTGTTTTTGTTTCTCAAATTACTCACTGATTGTAGGGAACAACACTGAATGTTTGAGTAATCTATCTTATTCCACGATGTTTTATGGATTAGGTGCATTTGCAAAAATGTGTTAACCCCATCAAAAAAACCTAAAACAAAACAGCTATGTGTTTGAGGAAGCCTCAGATATATTCCTTTTGCCCTACATGATCTACATAACACTTTGTTCTGGTTTTCCTTTCAGTGTTTTCCAGGATCTCTGTGCTGACTGCCCTGTGGTAGAGGGCAGAGGAGGCAGGTACAGAGCTTACGTAATCATTATAGGCTTGGCCTCCAGCAGAGATGTCTTCAAAAGGTAATAACATTATTGGAGTTACACTGCTTATATCCAAAGTAGAAAAGGTTCTGAATAGCAAACAGAAGTTTTTGCTTTGTTTAAATAAATTGCTTTGGCTTAATGATGTCTAAAAAAAATGTTACTGAACTTTTTCAAGTGTTTTCCTTCAAAGGAGAAGTAAGTCCTTTTAGGAAATTAGCCTGGGTGTAAATCATACTACCTTTCTTGTTTATGTGGTTGTCTTTAGTTTCCTCTTTATTTAAGCAGTCTTTGTTGACTTATCTTTGGTAGAATCCTATGAGATCACCTTAGGAATTCATTGCAATTCAGCACAGGAATCTAGTCCCACACACTGCAGGGTAATAGCCTACCTGCATTTTAATGGCTCTTTTAGTCCATCTTACCTTAGAATCTGCAGCCCTTTCCACCAGACATTAACTCATTTTGACCTCAATTTGAGAGGAAAGAAAGTGCTGCAAGTAACTTTCCCATGACTAAAGCACCAGATAAAGTTTTACTAATGGAAAAGTGAGCCACAGAGCACCATCTATGTTAGATCCTCCTCTGTTAAAGAAAAAAAGAAAGAAAAAGAAAAAGAAAAAGAAAAAGAAAAAGAAAAAGAAAAAGAAAAAGAAAAAGAAAAAGAAAAAGAA
>JAOEGS010007763.1:0-11483 GCA_025447755.1 Corythornis vintsioides
AAAAAAGATTGGGTGTGTTATGTGTTCTTTAAATATTTTTTTTTTTTTCTTTTTTTTTTTTTTTTTTTTTTTTTTTTTTTTTTTTAGGGGGGTGGGGAGAGAAGAGACAACAAACACTTGTTATATCAAACAAATCTCTACAAATCTCAAATCAACAAAAAGCAATCATTTGGGGGGGGGGGAAATCAAGACATCATGGTGCTTATATGAAAATCAGGATAAGATTAATCTTCATTTTTATAAACAGACCATTAAGACGAGTTCCTTCCAAAATTCTCTTTGGCTACATTTATTATTCCAAATGCAGTGGTTCGGAGCAGTTTCTCCCGATTTCTTTAAGAAGCCCTGTTCTAAACCCCCCCCCCAAACAGATGTTACTTTATGAACAAATCCACTGCGGTAGTGGCTTCTTTTTTTTTTTACCTTTCAAGTAACACGTGAGCTACAGCCTCACAGGAGCTCCCTCAGTGGATGGCACTTCTAAAGACTCCTCTCTACTTATTTACCCGTTTTCTTGCCGGCCCCCCCCGAGCTGCCGCCTGCGAGCACAGCAGCTTGCGGGGGGCCCGGTGGCGGGGCGAGCAGAGCCGCTCGGCGGGAGCTCTTCTCTCCTTCCCTCGCTCCGGCTGGGCAAGCCCCGCCGGCGGAAAGAGGCGCGAAAAGAGGCGGCCGGGGAACAATGGGGAGCGCCTGAAGGAGAAGGAGCCCCGGCTGCGCTTCCTCTGGCCCCGCCGCCGCCTCCCGGCCCCGCTCCCGCCGCTTCCTGCGGCCTCGCACGCTGCTGCGCGGGGAAAGCGCGGGCTGCTGCCGGCGGGCTCCCGCCACGCTCGCTGCCGGGCCGACGCGGCCCCTCCATGTTACCTACGGCAGCCTGCCGGGAGACCCTCGCTCACCCTCGGCGAGCCCGCCGGTTCAGCGCCGCGCCGCCGAGGGCACCCACGGCGTTTGCTTTCCCAGCCGCTCACCGCCCGCCCCCCGCGCCAAGAGCGCTGGAGGGCGAGTGGGGCTGCCCGGCTGGCTCGCCGCCAGGCCCGCTCCCGAGCCTATCCCGGGGTCGACGGCGAGGGCAGGCCGGCCTATGGGAACCCTCACCCCTCCGCTGGCTGCCCCCGACCTCCTGCCACCGGCCTCTCGCCCGCCCGGCCCCTCACATGCCATGAGCACTACCCGCAGGAGAGAAGGCAGCACTACAGACGCGCCCCGACCCCGGCGCTGCAGTGCTCGCTTCTTCCCTTCAGGGGACGGTGCTGCACACAAAAGACGGCTCAGCATTGTTCTCCTCCCTGACCCCCAAATCCCCTTTTCTCCTCTGCAGAAGCGGCCGAACGAGCAGCACCGGGAAAGGCCGAGTGTCCGCAGCGCCGGCCGCTTTGAGGCTCTATCGCCATCACTGCCGGTCCATAACCTCGCTCTTACGGCGTTCCTGCAGCCTACCTGCCCGAGCCGGCCCAGAGCCGCGTGTGTGAGCCCCTCACCCCGCTCTGCCTTCACTCCCTCGCCCTGCAGCCACCGAGCATCGCTGAGCGCACCCGAGACCTCCCATCCCACCGAACCCCGGGCCGGGCACCGAGCTCCCGCCGGCCTTCGCCGCCTCGGCCCCTCCTCGCAGCGAGCGCATCTGCACGTGTCGCTTCTCCTGCAGACCCCGCCGGGGCCTCCAATGCACCTCTGTGTGTTTCAGGCACCAGGGCCTGCCTCTCCAGTTCCCACTACCCTAGTCTCACACCCGTGGGGGGAGGAAATCAATAAAACCTATGCAAGGTGGTATAATTTGAGGGTAAAGCCCTCAAATCGACACTAAGGGAACATGGTGAGGGGCTCGGGTTGAAGACCAAGCAATGTTTGAGCTACAGCGCTGGCCACAGTGCCGCCTGCCACCCGAAGTCCTGCGGAATGGCCAGTTGTGTTAAAAACACCACATAGCTGAAAAACAGGACACCAGGATCCAGCAGAAAACTCGAAGCACGTGAGGAAGAGAGCGGGAGCTACGACGTGACACCGAGGAAAAACCACAGCTTGATTTAAATAATTGCATAATATTAGGATTTAACTTATAAATGTTTACATTTGTGTGATTTGATTAATGTCACGTTTGATTTCCTTAAAGCCACTGACAAGGTGCTTTAAAACACGAGATTAACGTCTACCAATAATATTCAACAGGCAAATCCTCCTCCCGGCTCTGCCCTCCCCCCAAACGCAGGCAGGTAGGGACCTCACGCACCCCAGCCTCTCAGGGCTGCCGCCGTCCCCCCCTCCTCCCCGCCGCGGGGGCCCTTCCCTCCTCCCCTCTCCCACGCCCGAGCGACAGGTCTCGGTCCGCCCCTCGCAGGTGACGGTCCCCGAAGGGATTCCCCCGCAGGCACCCTCCCCTTGGCACCCGGCCACCCGCCCGGGGTTCAGCCAGCGTTCCAACGCGCCTCGCGGGCTCTCACGGCCGCCTCACACCCCGCGGCCCGAGCCCCGGCCACGGCTCCTCCTCCGCTCGTTGCGCGGCGGGAACACCCCGAGGGCCGCCCTCCCGTCCCCGTCCCCTCCCCGCTCTGGGTGCTCCCTGAGGCGCCGCCGCCGCTCCCGGGTTTTCCCCGGGGGGGGGTGGGAGGAGAAGTCGGGGGGAGGGAAAGGGAGGGGGAGAGGCAGCGGGAGGCTCGAGCGCGGCACGAGCACGGCCGGCGCGGGGAACTGTGGGTAGGAAAGTGTTCGGGCGGCAAAGGAAGCGGCGGGCGGGGGGGGGAGGGGTGAAAGGTCAGTGGCCGGCAACCCCGCGCCAATGGCGGGCGGGCCCCGCCGCTGCCTGTCCCGGCCGCGCAGCGCCCAGCGGCTCCCTCAGGGCGAGTCGGGGCTGCCGTGCTCCCTGGCTAGCAACACCGAGCGCGTGTGTCCCGGCCGGGCGATGGCATGGGACGGCTCGGGGTGGTGGGGGGGAGACGGACGGGACGAGGCTCGGAGCTGCCCTGCCGCCCTTTGTAACGGTCCGCGCTGAGGCTACACCCGCCCGCCGCCCCCAGCGCTCCGCGGAGCCCAAGCGCCGGCGATGTTTGTTTGCACACAACCCCACCCCCACCCGCTCTTTGCTCTTTGATGCAATTTATTTGATTTGCAAATAATTGCCGATTTTTTTTTTTTCTCCCGTTTTTTCCCCCCACCCTCGCCCCCTCGCCTCCTCCTGACTAACCTCCGCTTCCTCCCGCGCCACCTCGGCAGTTACCAGGGAGATCTCCGCTCCTCCCGGCAGCGCCCGCCGCGCTTCGGGGAACACCCCGCGCACAAAGGTCCCGGCTCGGGGACGGCGGGAGGCGCCCGGGACGGCCCCGACCCTGCTCCCGCTCCCACCGGCCGCGGCTCGCCGTCGCGGGGACTCTCCGGTGAGTTCAGAGCCATGAAATCGGCAACTTCTGCTCGCCGCGCTTGCCGCGGCGGGGTCTCCTCGGCGGTTAAACGGGGGGTTACCGAGCTCGCTCCGCAACTTTCTCACCGTCCCTCGCACCCCCGTCGCCGCCGCACAGCCTCTAAAGGTAAAGTTTAAGCGAGTCGTCCGTCCAACCCCCCCCGGCAGTCCTTCACAACCACACTCCAACGGAGGAGGAAAACGCGAAATGTTCACACGGAGAAGTGGTTCCCTTTGTTCTTTCATTGTTTCTCCCCGAAGTGGCGGATACAAGGACAATCACTTACCTTCTCGCCTTTTTGCTCCAAAACACACACGTTCCCATCAGCTTTCAAATGCACGGTCCACTTTGGAAGCGACTACAAAAGTCGGGAGAGTTTGTATTCCATTCTTTTTCTCTCTCTGCTCTTTTTGGCGTAAGATTAAGTTGCCGAGCACGTTGTTGCAAGCTGTAGCCCCCCGCCTTAGTGAATGGTCACGTTTAGGACCCTCCAAGTCCATCCTAATTCTGCCAGTAGAATTGAGGGTATTGGAGGTCTAAACTTTCAAAAGGAAAAGGGCCTGCGTCTATCTAACAGACCTGGAAATGCGCTCAGTTCCTTACTGCCACAAAATGGATAGAAACATTTCGCCCCAGACAACTCAGGGCGATACACGTTTTAAAGCTTGAACGTAGAAAAGCTGCTCCTTCAAAATGAGAGGAGCTAAAAACCAAACTGGTGTAAAGAAAATCTACCTCAGTGTATTCTACAGCGGGAATCATTTCAGTCTGGAGTTTAAAACAAACAAGAGCATCATCTAGAGATACTCAGTATAAAGTTTTAAGGGAAATAACTTCCACGAAGAATGTGCTACCCAGGATGGAATGGAGAATCACAGCTTTTTAAAGTGTCCCTTTCTAAAAAAAAAAAAAAAAAAAAAAAACAGAAAAAAAACCCAAACAAACACAACAAAAACCAAAACAACCCTGCTTTTTTCTTTTTTTTTTTTTTTCTTCCCGCTTGTGACCAAGGCAGGGCAGAGGAACACGGTTTCTGATTTCTTTGTAGTCCAGTCGGTGTTTCGCACCCAGCCACACAGGCGATTCCCCCCCAAACCTTTCTTTAATCTGATTATGAGGAGATTTGCTGTTACAATGAATATTTGAAATGATCCTTGTGTCTTAGTGAGCGGGATGCATCTTCAGGCTCCCGTTTCCAAGGCTCCCCGCCACAGAGGGAAGAGGAGCGGTGCTGAGACCCCGCTCCCCGGGGCCCCTGCGGGGGGGTGGAGGCGGTTTGGTGCGGTGCAGCCCCCTCCTCCAGAGCCCTCGAGGGTGCGGGGTTCATTCGGCCCGACTCCCTCGGTCGGTCCTTTGGAGCGGGGTCCCGAATCGCCTTCCCCCCCCCCCCGCACCATCACGCCTTTGCCAATTGACAAATAAACAAATGTTTTTTAAAGGCGACCCAGGTAATTGTGGGACCGAGAGTGCGGGTTGTGTCACCAGCCCCCTCCTCCCCCTCCTCCCTCTCCCGCTGATGTGGCATTAATGGGAAACTGGAAGGCCGGTTTATTTCATAGGGCCGTAATACAACCAACAAGGTAAATAGGGAGTCGTGGGGGGAGAGGGAGGGAGGGAAGGAGGGAGAGGAGCTTTTCTTTGATAGCTTTTAATTGGAATTGAAACATTCTGGGGCTGTAAACATTCTTTATTTATTCAGCACACATAAGTGGGCATTGTTTTATCACCATCATAATTACGGTGTCCTTTAAACTGACTGATAGCAAAGGAGATAAGGGAATGCGCCTGTAGCTCCAGATCAAATCGCTGGCTCTCCCCAGGTCACCAGGATCCATCCTTGGAGATGAGGACTGCCGGAAGATTGTGGCCTGGCCATCCCTTACGTCACGAAAGTGATTTGTACCACATTGCTAATTTGGTGCAATTCATAACCTCCCGATCTCCTGCCTTTGCAACTGCTTTTCGCTTTCTAGGGTGGGTTTTTTAAGATTTAGCTCCCCAAGTGCAGAAATGAAGAGCCATCACCTATGTGCAGGAGAGGAGCTTATTTCCCAATATTTGTTGCTGTACCTTTGTCTAATTAAAAATGCAAACTTTTAGGATTCTTTCAGAACAAAGCCTCACCAAATCCCCTTTACGTCCAAGGATTTGCAAATTTATAAAGGCTGCATTGAATTCAGCATGGGTCAAGGGGCAAAAAAAGGGTAGAAGGTCACTGCATTTTGATTATGGGTCAGTAAACAACATGGCATGTAGTATGTGTCCAGAAACTCCTGCTAAAAAGTGTTTTAAAACTACCAGGAGTATCAAACTCAAGAAATAGTCTTAGACCGTGGTGATTACAAATTGCACAAAATTCTGGTGTGCCAGTGACACCTCGGTCCCCATGGAAAATACACAACTTAAAAAGCACTTAGCAGAACTCTGCTGCATTGATGCTTTGTTTACAAAAAAAAAAAAAAAAAAAAAGAAAGAAAAAAAGAAAAAAAAACCCAGAAAAACACAAACAAAACTACCTCCCCTCCCCCCAAAAAAACCCAAACTTCCTAGACAAGCATAAGAGTGTTAGCCAGATTATAATTTATTTTTTTTCCCCCCAGACTGATGGTTGGTATTTCTTTGTGCTACACATTTAGGAGATTTATACATTATGATTTGTTGCCATTCTAGAATTTACGGCAAATTTTAGGTGCTACAGTCACATTTGGCTGACTTTAAAATAGCAGAAGGATCCTATTATACTGTTCTTTGACCCTATTATATTTACGTTACTGGACTCTTTGTGATAGCCTCTAGCTGCTTTCTGTCTGTGTCCTCCCTGAGCAAAATACACCCAGCAATACCTAATAGCAGAGTACACGGTTAGAAAACAAGTTCCCATTTGAAATGCATATTTCCACCCAGCCTCACCAAAGCAAAAGGTTTATTTAATGCTTGTCAATACCTGAAGACATTGTCTTGCATTTAGCAAATAATAATAAATAATTGTAATGCTCTAATAATGTAGCAATCCTAGTGTGAAAACGCACATGTCTGTAGGTTTTCCCGAAGATTTTCAAAGGAATTCTCCTCACCAGTACTGCCATTGGTGGACATCATTGTTGCATTTCCCAATGAATCGTTTAAAGGACTGACTGTAAATGGTGTGTGCATTACTTCATTGGGAAAGGAAGAGGTCAGGCTAAATTGCACTAGTATTTAAACATAATCATACTATGAAAATAAATCAAAACATCACGTAAAGGGAGTATTTTAAACGTTGCACACATCTTCTTGCTGGAACAACGTGGCTAAGCACTTCCCTGCGAGCATATGTATTTTACAAAAATGAAAGTGTATGATTTGAAATAAATGGGAATAGATCTAGAGCGAGGTATTATGAATATTATTTCACTCTTTCTTTTCTAATGAGGTTTATCCTTCGGCCAGACAGCTTCAAGACTGAAATACTACTGACTATAGAGTGTAGATTGCAGATTGCACGCTACTCAGCGTGAAAAGGAGCACGTTTGATTGATAGTCTGTGTGTGTGTGTGCCCATACACACAACTCTCTGGAGTTGCATGGATATGTATTTGGCAAAACCAGACATCTCTGGGCATCCTTATCTCAAGAAATGTGAGACAAACATCCATCCCTTTAATCATGTTCATCTTTGATCACCAGCTACGGTGACACAGTCCACAAAATTAACAAAGAAACTCCTTTGCTTTTGAGAGAGGACTGCATACACATCTTGGTCTGCACACACATGCACCACGGACACACGGACACGCAGACATACAACCCGGCTCCAAGTAAGTAAATTATTGCATAACTTTTAACGTAATTGATACCAGACACCTTTAATTTTTCATTTTCATTCTTTTGGCCAGCTTTCACATTAACAATCTAAGCCATAAATGTTGGTGGGTATTGATCGCAATCCCCTGTGTGCGTGCAAATCCATTTTCAAGTTCCCTGCCTTTAATGTGCGTGTACAAGGGGCCTCCACCGGCTCTGTACCAGAATCTCCCCTCAGTCTGCCTCAAGACGACCCCGGATACACAACGTCTGCTGATGGCCAAGGGAAAGCGCACACACACTCACACACGCTGACACACACACAAACAAAACATAACAACAAAAAAACAACACAAACACCTCCCCTAAAAAAACCCAGCCCCCCCCCCAAAAAAAAACAAACCAACCACCAAAACACCACCCACCAATTAAAAAAACAAAACAAAACAAAACCAACCCAAAACAAATAAAACACTACCACAAACCAAACAAACGATGGAGAGGTAGAGAAACAGAGGTCTCCGTGTGAGCTAGGGAGGAAGATGTGCAGCCGAAAGGGTGTGTGAGTGTGCGCTGGGGATGTCTAGGTTGGTGTCTGACATTTCCCCGGACTTCGGGTGGGTTTCTCCCAGTCGACATTTGGCTCTTGCCTCGACCCCGGCGCTCATGGCCGTACCTATGGAGACGTCAGGGTTTGCGGAGAGCCGCCGCTGGTTTTAAACGTTCGGTACCGGCGGAATGAAGCCAGCAGCACTCATGCATTTTTCACATAGCTGCCGAGCCCCACTGCAGGGCTGTCACCGGCGCTCCGTGGGTGTGGGCGCCCGTGGCTCCCTGCGTGCGGACGCACACGCGTGGACGTGCACGGGAATCCCTCCCAGCTGAACTACCTGGCAAATAAAGGACTTTTCAGCCCATCGGGGGTTTTGGTAACGTCTTCCGAGCAGCTTTCTCGGAGTTTACTGTTCCCTTAGTGTTGACTCCATAGCCCTAACCTTAAAGCAGGGGGAGGAGAGCAGTGGGGAGGGGGTGGGGGTGTTGGCAGCATATAAGTACATCAGGAGGAATTTTTAAACGACCTTATTGTCTCTAGCTCTAGAAAGACTACGATGATTTCTTTTTAGCGCCGGCAGCTGTTTTCTCTCGAAACTTTGCTTTCAGCCTCAGCAGAGATACCAGGGTGCCTCGCACAAGAGCCAGGAAGAGAAAGGCAAGGCTGAGGGATCCAGAGGCGAGGAGAGGGAAGGCGAACTCCGCGGATGGGCTGAGCTGTGCCGAGGCATTGTTCACTGCTGCCTCTCGGTTACGTTTAAAGGCTGAAATATCACGAGATCCACTCAATGATCCTTTTCTAATTCGAAGGACAAAATGTAATTTGCTGTAGCTCTGCTCTCTCCGATGGGAACACTATCCCCGGGTTTCAGAGGGGAGAAGTAGGCATCGCGGTTCGCACACACATGGATTAAGTTGAACAGCGGCGATTACATCTGCGCTGAGAGCAACAGTAGTCCAGGGCTGACTTTTCCAATCTCAGCCCTCCGAGTTAGAGGCTCCCTTGAATAGACTTCCTCCATTCCCGGATGCACTTCTCCAAATTCCCACTTCTCTCTAGAATTCCTGCGAAATTGGGGTCTCGCCTGCATTTCGCCTTGGCGTGCCAAGCTGCGGTTTTACAGCGTGATTATGCGCTTTATTTTTAGCCGTACCTGACGGGGTAATAAGAACTCCACGCACCATATTGCCAATACGCGGAGTGGATATTGACGTTTGGGATTGAAGATTTTTTTTTTTTTAATGTTTTTTTTCTCCGTCGATTTTTTGCCAAGTCCTAGAAATATGAGATGTCTCATTAACGTCGCGGATATGTCTAATTCTGGATGCGCAGTGATACATAAAAGTGCTCGTGTTTGTATCCAGAGGAACACTGGATGCACGGCAGAGATTGGTGATCTCTCTCTCTCTCTCTTTTTTTTTTTTTTTTCCCCGCGCCTAACGTGCAAACCACAAGCAGCATCACTTTAACGTGACAAGGGAGAGGCATGCAGCTATCGCAACATTTGCGAAATCCTCCTTCCTGACACTCGAATAATTCAACGTTCCTGAGAAGAGGTTAAACCTTCATGCTGCTTCTTCAAATTGATTTTAAGGGGCTGCTATAAATGGAACATCAAAAAGCTGCGGCGAGGCTACTCCGAGCGGAATATGCAAACTGCGAGCCAGAAGCATCCTAGCCCCTTGCAGTACCGTACATTGTGTGTGCCAGCACTTTTTTTGTTATTACGTAAAGGCTCTTGGAAGCACCTTGGATATTTTACATTCTCCTTTCTCTGCTGGAAGCAATCAGTACGCGAGAATCCTGACGTGGGCTCTGAGACTATAGGACATTCCAGCTCGTGATCCAGCACGGTTAATCGTGAAAAGTGTGCACATTTCTGGCTTATCTATGCTTTGTTATGGGTCTGACGTGAGCCCACGTCTTCCTCCCCCCCTCCCGCAGTATTACAGGCAGAATTTCAGCTAAAAGTGTTACAGTATCACGGTGTGGGAACCCGCGATATTCAGGAAGCAAAATCTTAGTCCCCCGGCTGTAAAAAGCTAATTAAGCAGAAGAGGAAAATCAAGAGAAACTCGAAAATGTAAGTATTCGCTGTCGTTAGCAACCGAGCATTTAACTTTGGAGCTTCAGAAGGGGAAATACCAGGCTGTTCTACACGTTTTCGCTAAGCTTCATTTTCCACACAATGCAGAATAAAATGCGAGTTTAAAGCGGCTACGTTACCGAAGGATTCGCTACGACCAGACTTATGTCCTTTAAATTCACGGCATGCACAAAAGAGCAACGTTTGTCCAAAACTGGCTAAAAATATACGAAACGATAGGGAAAAAAGCACACAAATCCTTCCTCGGAAGCTAGCGACGAGGAAGTCTGGAGAGGTCTGACTGTGTTTGAGCTTGGATTGTTTAATAGAAAGATTTATATACTAACTGTATTATTTACTTTGGGAGGGGAGGTGGCAGTATAAGGGTATGCTAATTAGTGGGAGATTTTTTGGGGGAAGGGGTGGAATATCAATTTTTATTGCATCACCTGTCAGGAGTGTCCAATCAGCGTTGGCTTTAGGGGAATTAATTGATGAAGGTGTCTCCGGACGAGCTCACTTCACTCTGTCATTTTATTTGTAGCTAAAGCAGCGGCGGGAATAGCAGCTGCATTTCTTTTCTCTTCCTCCCTTCACATTCCATTATCATAGTTTCCAATGGAAAAGCAGGGAATGAAAGGGAACAGGTACTGATCTTCAGCAGCAACTTAGAGAAACACTTTGGCAAACCTGATTTTTAAGATTATATATTGATTGTAGCCTCATGGTATTCTTTTTTTTTAATTTATTTTTTGAAATTTTGTCTAAACGTTGGCACTTCATTCACCAGGAATAACATCCTTTGTTATATTTTATTAGCAGGATGCCTTGAGACAAATACAGCATCTGGCTGAGGATTGTGTGTGTGTGGCTTTTTTTTTTTTTCTTTTTCCTTTTTTTTTTCTTTTTTTTTTTTTTTTTCCCCATATCTCTCTCTCTCTCTCTGCAAATGCTGGGAATAATTTAATTCACGAAATGGGAGACCTGAAGTCGGGTTTTGAAGAGGTGGATGGCGTGAGGCTCGGCTACCTCATCATTAAAGGAAAGCAAATGTTTGCACTCTCCCAGGTTTTTACAGACCTGCTTAAAAACATCCCGCGAACTACCGTGCACAAGCGAATGGATCATTTAAAAGTAAAAAAGCATCACTGCGACCTGGAGGAGTTGAGGAAACTCAAAGCGATCAACTCCATCGCTTTCCACGCTGCCAAATGCACCCTGATCTCCAGAGAGGACGTGGAAGCCCTTTACACATCTTGCAAAACCGAACGGGTCCTGAGAACGAAACGGAGGAAAATAAGCCGAGCGCTGTCAACTGCCGACCTCCGGCCGGAGCTTGCGCCCACCGACCCCTTCTGCGGCTTCTGGAAGGAGAACAAACTTTGGCTGGGTTTGAATGACTCTCCCCGGCCCCTGCTGCCCATCCGGAGGAAAGCCTTGCGTCCGGGGGACACAGCCTTGCTACCGGCCTCTCATCTACCTCACATTTTTAGTAAATACACTGGCCACAGCTACCCAGAAATCGCTCGGGCGCCTCGCAAAGCCCCCGTAAACTATGAAACGGCGGCGGCGGCGGGCGGCTGCGCTCCCCTCCGCGCCCGCCACCCGCCAGCTTGCAAAGAGAACTTGAAAGCCTTCCAGCAGATCCCTAAAGCTCTCTGACAAAGAGTTT